>JAKUCM010002732.1:0-102258 GCA_023374145.1 Lepidium sativum | reverse complement strand
AGCTTTCAGAATGTTTAGATACTTATCGCAAGAAGGACGCTTTGTTGAGACAAATAAGGTTAATTACCATCTCTTATAATTCATGTTGAAGCATCCTTACGTAGGGAACTGGAGGTAAAAGTGTATACGGCAGGACATTCAAGGATGAGAATTTCAATTGTAAGTTTATATCCTCTCCTGACATGTAGATCTGTTTCCTTCTTTTTTCATTCTACCCAGCTGTGCTTTGGCGTTCATATTTATCAGTAGTAATGCAATTTAACTAATCACCTTTGCATTCTCTCTTAACTGAAATGGTGTGTAATATGCTGCAGTATCCCATGTCGGACCAGGAGTTGTGAGTATGGCAAATGCTGGGCCAAATACAAATGGAAGCCAGTTCTTTATCTGCGCTGTTAAGGTAATAGTCTCCCTTTGGTTAAGACCTGTTATGGAATGAGAGCTTAGGTCGTATAAGTGGCCAAGAAACTTGCCCGGTGTCATCCTCGACTTTTGAGACTCCATAAGATACCACCGTAGGGAGTTAGAATTTTGAAATTGGAAATAGAGGACCCATCCAAGATATGTTGCTAAACTGTGTTATATATCCAAGCTAAAATGAGAATACGATGTGGACAGACGTCATGGTTGGACGGGAGGCATGTGGTGTTCGGGCAAGTATAAGGAATGGAAGTGGTAAGGCTAATAGAGGAACAAGAGACAGACAGAGGAGACCGTCCCAGAAAGAAAGTGGTCATAGCAGACTGTGGTCAACTTCCCATGTCTGAAGCTTAAGTAAAGAAAAACACCTCTTGAAGACATATGAGATGGGGCCTCTGTGTTTGCTTGTGTCGTCAAGTGGGATTATATCCCTAAACTTGAGTCTTAGGTTGACTCGTGAACTAGAATCTGAGAAAGAGGTTAGTCACATATGGATTGATTGAAATTACTTACAAGTACATCTGAAGTCTTTGTCTTCTCTTCCTTAGAATGATTCTTCATTCAACTTCTCTGTGGAAGCATGTTAGGTGCGTGGGTTTAAGGCAAAGTAATGTAATTTTTTTGTAAAATTTTAAAAACTTTGTGTGGGTTCTACCATTGGAACCCTACAAAATTTAAGAACCTCTAATGATTATTATTTGTATTAAAAATAAGCTAAGAATCTCATTAGAGGTTCTTAGCATTGGACTTGCTCTTTATCACCTCAGAAACTGATACTGGTAGTTGACAATAGATGTCTCCACTCCCCGAGGGAGAATAGGGTAGTTGATTGACCTCCATACATTTGCGGCAATATCACACTCGAAGAGGACATGACTAGTTGTCTCATTTTCCCTCGTCCATATTGTACACACATAATCCACCTGTATACCTCTAGAATGTAATCTTTCTGCGACTGCTATTGCACCAGAAGCTACACACCACAAGAAGCTTCAAATTTTTGGCATTGTTTTGACCTTCCAAAGGCGTTGTTTGATCATATTAATACGAGATATCCTCGGATCCCTTTGCACATGTTTCTGCTTCGCAAGAAGGAGACTCATCAGGTAAAGAGTCACTTGGAGGGAAAGCACATATGCGAAGAACCTCATCAGGCGGGAACAGAGCATGAAGTTTATTCAAATCCCAAGAACCCTGCGGATGTATCAACTCAGATACCTTCATCTTAAGGTCTGTAATAGGTACTTTGTTAATTGGTCTCCTTGGTACACGATCGAGAATCCACTTATCGAGCCAAACTGCGGTGTTTCTACCACCACCTATGGATTTCATTAACCCTTTCTCCAGAACATTACAAAATCACTTGAGTGCATCTAGCTATAAATGACATAAATTGTCTCAATCACCAAAAAATTTAAGTGTTGAAGTCTATAATAAAAGGATACAATCACACATACGCAATTAAAGACAATACTCTTGATTATATTTTAACACATAACTCGATTACATTATTTCGTTGGCTAACAACATATATATATATATATTGAATTAACAACATGCAAGTCGACGACTAAGTTAATTATACATTGACGGGGAGATCATGTATTAAGTCTTTGGAGAATCAAAAAAATATTTGTATATAATACAAAAATCATGAATATATATTCGAAACTAAACACACGAAGTTGGCTGATTCAAGTCTAACAAAACCCATTAATAAAAAACAAAGTAGCAATCAAAAAGCTCATTAAAGACAGATCCTTCTAATCTAACTTCATCTTCTTAAAGAGACTCACCGGAAGAACAATGGGTGGGATGTGTATGATGTCGTGTTGTGGTGGTGGTGATGATGATAGTTCTAATTTGTTATTACATCTTGTCTTAATGCTCGTCATTTGTCTCTCTCTCATGGCCGTCTGTACTTCCAACGAACGCCGTACCGCCATTCGTGTTGTCCGATGTCGTTGACCAAACCGTTGACCGGTTTATATATAACAAGATCACAGCTTTACATCAGATTTCTTTGGATCTGATTAATTTATCTATGTATTGGTCCTTGTTTAGTGTTGAATTACGGTTTTTGTTTCTTGTCTTTTCGTTTTTAACAAAACTTTGTGGATCAGACTGATCAATTACATAATATCATCCTGATTTTTAATATAACAGAAAATATTAGAGTAAAGTGGAAATGATGTCAAATATGTGGGGCTGTTTTGGAAATTAATTTGATTTGTGTTTTTGAGGATGAAGAAGAAGATCAAATGAGTGGATAGTATCACTGCTTTAGACTCTGTTTCATGAATTATTTTCCTTCGTTTTCTCGCACTTTCCCTCTCATTTTCCCATCATTGTATAGTTTTCTCTACAAAGAAATGTCCCTTTGTTCTTCCTTCAATGTATTCGCTTCCTACTCACCAAAACCTAAAACTTTCTTCAGAGATTCCAAATTCGTTTCACATTTTGAGGTAAAGTCGTTTCCCTTAGCTTCTGCATTCCAAATCCATGAATCTTCGACGAATCTTAGGTTCAAGAGAGCGAGGTTTAAACCGATTTCATCTCTTGTGTCGGGAATTTCAGAAATTGCTTCATCGTCTTCCTTCAGGAACAAAAGCCCCAAGGATATTAACGTTCTGGTGGTTGGTTCGACTGGGTACATAGGGAGATTTGTGGTGAAAGAGCTGATCAAAAGAGGGTTCAATGTGATTGCAGTCGCGAGAGAGAAGAGTGGGATTAGAGGGAAAAACGATAAGCAAGAGACGCTGAAGCAATTGCAAGGCGCGAATGTGTGTTTCTCAGATGTTACTGAGTTAGATGTTCTTGAGAAATCTGTCGAGAATCTAGGTTTTGGTATTGATGTTGTTGTTTCTTGTCTCGCTAGTCGTAATGGAGGGATTAAAGATTCATGGAAGATTGATTACGAAGCTACTAAGAACAGTCTCGTCGCTGGGAAGAAGTTTGGTGCTAAGCATTTTGTTTTACTCTCTGCTATTTGTGTGCAGAAGCCTTTACTAGAGTTCCAGAGAGCTAAACTGAAGTTTGAAGCTGAATTGATGGATTTGGCTGAGAACCAAGACTCAAGCATTAGTTACAGCATTGTGAGACCAACGGCTTTCTTCAAGAGCTTAGGTGGCCAAGTCGAGATTGTGAAAGATGGGAAACCTTATGTGATGTTCGGAGATGGTAAGCTATGTGCGTGTAAACCGATCAGTGAACAGGATCTAGCAGCGTTTATAGCGGATTGCGTGTTGGAAGAGAACAAGATCAATCAAGTTTTGCCAATTGGTGGACCAGGAAAGGCTTTAACGCCAATGGAGCAAGGGGAGATTCTGTTCAAGCTTCTTGGTAAAGAGCCTAAGTTTTTGAAAGTACCAATCGAGATAATGGATTTTGCCATTGGAGCTCTTGATTTTGTGGCCAAGATCTTTCCTTCGGTTGCAGAGGCTGCTGAGTTTGGAAAGATTGGAAGGTATTACGCTGCAGAGAGTATGTTAATTCTGGATCCAGAGACTGGAGAGTATAGCGAGGACAAGACTCCGAGTTACGGAAAAGACACGCTTGAAGATTTCTTTGCCAAAGTGATCAGAGATGGAATGGCGGGTCAGGAACTCGGTGAACAATTCTTCTAGTGTGATAGTTTATATGCAAAATATGAGTTTGGCTCTCTAAACTCTGTAACTAGTTAATGAGATTATAAAGATAAAATCTGTGAATTTGAGAGTTTCGTTGATTCAGACAACTGTAGAAACACATTGCAGAGATGAGTATATAAATTAAATGGGATCTTTGGCAGACTCAAAAAGTACAGAGCTGATTAAAGTGAAGCTTGTTTGTGATGCGATATAACTAGGTATGTGACAAAATGAGATCGCAAATGCAATGGCAAAACCTGAGTTTTCCATTAATACTTGAAAACATTTTATCCAGGTAATTTTCCTGGATCAAGAATATATAAAGAGGTATTATACATTATCCTCGATTTCCAACACCCAGACACAAATGGTAAAATATGGCAATCTAAGAACAACAACAAATCCAATCATGAAGAAAACAAATGTGTGTTTTGTTTTTCTGACCAATAATATATTGGTCATCAAACCCTTCTTTTTTTTCCTATAACTGAACAATCTTTGCCTCAGTTTGTTTGCAACAAAATGTACTTGCTTGCTTTCTGGTGGCAGTACATGACAGATCGTTCGTTTTGTCATTGAGGAAGAACAGGAGGAGCAATCGCTCGTGTGTTGTAAGATCTGCAGTGTCCACATTTCTGTCCAATTATATGGAAGTATACTTCCGTTGTATCGTTACAGTCGTTGCATAGTATCCAAACCTGTAATTTCCGCATCATCTTGTCAATGACTTTTACAATTTGATGTCAAGGGAATATCTTTACTTTATTAAGTAACAGAGAAGAAACATATTTACCTTCTTGTCGCGGTAATCTGAAGGCATAGCAGTGGCTTCGATCTAAGAATACCAATTGAACAGTTCAATATTTTTCAGCAATTGATTTGCAACATACTTGACGGATACAACAAAAGATTGAAACTAACCTCTTCATCCAGTCTCTGCCATGTTTTTGACATATCAATCACTGACCTCGAGCAAATCGGACAACAAAACCTACTCAAAAGTCACACATTGTGAAAACCAATTATAGCCAAAAAGATCAACGTTAAGGTTAAGACAGAGACAATTATAGCCACAAGAGAAGGGTTCATTACTTGTCACGCTTGATCATCTCGTTGTAGCATTCTACATGCATTGTGTGTCCACACTTCATCACATTTGTGTCCTTTAGAGAGTCAAAAAGGTACTGTATTTCACGCAAACACAATTAGCTAAAACGGAAAGTTCCAGTTTTTCTGGATGAGGTTAAGTCATAACATACATACCTCGTAACAAATGGGACAGTGATGACGCATTGAATTCTCAACGCAGCGATGGTTGTTGCGCAGACCAATCGCGTAACAAGATCCTAAAAGACGTAATGGATAAATTTATGCCTCAAGGACACATAATTGTCTAAGTCTGAAACTGAACATGACAAAATTCTGATGCTTTTTAGTTTACCACACTTCTTGCAATGGTAGAAGTTCTCACGCCCACCAACTCTGCAACACGCAGAAATCAAATGTCAACAAAACAATCACCTGCAAATTATTACACAGAAATGAAGAAAGACTCTCACCTGCAAATTCCACAATCATCACAATGGAACTGTTTTTTCTCAATCTGAAACAAGACAAATAGGAATCGGAATGAAACACTGAGAAGGAAGAGCTTAAAGTAGGTGTGAAAACAAAGTCGTCATACATCATCATCATAGAATTTGCAGATATTGCAAAAATATTCTCCCATGTTGACACCACAATTTGTGCAAACTTGAGTTGCCTGAAAGATACATTGAAGCAAGATCAATCTCACAGGCAATGCAGCAAAGCAAAACATCAAAAGTAATGAAAGGCAATTGATCATCATAACACCAAGGCAAGTTACAAAATACGATTTCAAAATGTAGTGAGAATTACCGGCTGCTCTGTATCGCAAACAGAACATATCACCTGTTAAACAAAGAAAATGCCAAAAGATGCAACAAATCAGAAAAAATGCCAACTTGCTAAAATCGTATAATTCTATTAAGAAGGTATGATAGATCCCACTCGTTTGACATCTTGACGAACAAGGTCGTGACGGTCGTAGATATTGCGCAATGTGCTCTGAAACATACACACGAACTTTATAAAAAGGAATGTTTTTAACTTCAAATCATGTTCAAGAATTAGAGACAAAACGGGGGCAGTAGCTTAAGAGTGAAATTAAGATGATGGATTGAGATCATACAGTGCTCTCGTTGTGACAATGGCGACAAGCGAAGACTTCGTTGCAACATGGAGCTCTGATTCGGCATCTCCTCTTGTAATGGTCACACCTAACACACATGAAAGAAAAACAGATCTATATGGATAAGAAACAGTTTAATAGATTCAAAATTCATTAGGAAGTTTGTGGATCAATACAGATCTATGGTTCGGATCAAAAACGAAAACCAATCAATTGGGTTTAAATGAATCAGTAGCTGGAAACAAATGAAACCCTTGAATCAGAAGTGGGAAAAGAAGAAAACTTTGTGAATCAGAACTTTAAATTGTTGGAATCTAAGGATCATCAAGAGCAGAGAGTCGCATCATCGTGGATCAAACGTGAAATGAGACACAACCCACAAAGACAAATAGCAAGAAAACATTGAAATGTTCAAAAGCAAAACAGTCAAACTTTTCACAAATGAAAAAAAACAGAGAATTTTTGTTTTATTTTTACCCAAAACCCATTTTGCCAAAATGAAGTCGATCATTGGGTGAAGCTTCCATGAGAACAGGAAGAGAAAAGCTCGGAGAGAGAGACAGAGGGAGAGATGGAAAAAGTAATCTTCGAGAATAAATATATAAAAATGATTAGGATTGGATTGAAAGAACTTTGAAGCCGATAGTTTTATCTATCGGAATCGCAAGGCTAGAAATGAAAAGAGACCCAACGTCTTGTTTTTATAGAAGAAGATAAAAACCAAAAACTCTTTCGATCTCTATCTTCAAATTGCAGGAAAAACAAAAGAAAGAAAGAAAGAAAGAAAAGCTTCGATCTTTTCGCTTTTTCTTTCTTTCTCTCCTTGTGAATGTTGTTAGCTTGGAAGTTCGTGAGAGAGAGATTTGAAGCTTTAAAGAAAAGAATAATTAGAGAGATAGATAAGAGAGTTGTGATGAAGATGGGGATGACATGGATTCAACCGTAACACAGAGCGCCGATTTATTGACCAATCACGTTTTTTGTATTCATGTCTATTATTTCCCATTTATAAAATTAGTAAAACGATACTAAATGACCTATTTGCTTACCAATTGGAGTCTTTGGACGACTCAGATTTCTCACTCCCTTATTTCATTTTATGTCTTTTCCTCGAATTATAGTTTTCATGTTTCTCAAACATAGTATATTAGTATTATAAAAGGGGCCAAATACCTAATCAAATATTTTTTTTTATAAATTAGTAATGTTAAGATTATAGTTTTATAAAATTATATTATTTTATAAAAAAATTATTAGTGAATCGAGTATTAATTTAAGGAAGTTATTGTATAATTATATATTTTAGCAAATTAGGTAGTATTATATATTTTATAGAATTTGTAAGATTTTGTGTTTGTAGCCTATTAACTAAAATAAAAGAACCTAATTTTTAATTATAGAAAAAGGTAAATCGGGTGCCTTAAAAGTTAAAAATGATCTATTTATATGATTAGGGGATTGACCGGGCTACGCCCAGTTTTTGGTTTAGAAACATTTATGTGTAGTTTATTTGTTGGGTAACTTGTCAAATTTTGTGATTAATGTTGTATTTCTGGAATGAAAGGTATGTGAATGATAATTTTATTATTATTTGGAATGATAAAATTAAAGATATGTTGCTCTACATATTGGACAATTTTTATTTGCGTTAAGCCAACTTATTATGCAATCATGGTGGTAGATGTGGTTGCAGGCTAGATTATTAATGACATCTCGTCCTTTGAATGTTTGAAGGCAAATAGTGCAATTTTTTAGTTATGATTTATAGTTATGAAGCAGACTTCAATCATGATTCTGGTCTGGTTTTATTTATTATTTAAAGATCAAAAGTACATGTGTGAAATTATTTGAAGACCATACTTATAATATTATCTGAAGAACAATTTAAGAATATATCTTTTATGAAGTAGTATTTATTTATAAAATTATGACATTGAAATATCCAAATTGCATAAGATGTTATCCTTTTATAGTTTTTCTAAATTAAGAGAAAGGGAACAAATTCTAGATATCAGAGTTATTACTTGGATTAACTAAACGGAAAAATGACATGTATATAAGATATTCAACCCAATTATTTTGGATAGTATAAAAATAAAAATAAAAAGTAACTATGGACATTAAAAAGTGGTGAACATGTATAGTTTCAATAGAAGATTAAACAACTTCATCACTGTAAATCAACTGACGTGTAATATAGACATTCAAAGGTCTTTCGAATTCGAATAACGAAGATTAAGTTACATGTTATATAGTATTTGGTCCATAAATATATTTAACATGTAAAACAAAACCTTTATTTTCAAAGATTTGTTTTAACAAAATCGAAATGGATTTAGTTAATAAAAAAAGATGAAGAATTGGACGAAGAAGAAGGTTCGATTTCAAGTACTTAGAGGGTTTTGATTTATGAATGAAAAAATCTAAATATATAATAAATGGTTAAATATTAGTATTTTTTTCAAATATATAATAACTAAAAATTATGCTATATAAGCTAATTGATTATATAATATATTATGAAAATTGTTTATTCTAAAGAAATTTTATTTTAAAGAAACCTATTTAAGTTTTTTCTTTGACTTGGTTCATATTCAATTTAAGGTTTTCAAATATGTAAAAAAAAAAGATAAATATAGTTCATCTTAACTTACAATAAATTCTTTTGTTTCATGCAATCTCTTTATCAACACATTACCTACACCTTGGATTAATGAAACCATTTGCAGGTTTGTGCCATGATAGATCCAATAAACTTTGGATGACTTTATTAACGTACTGCGTATTCAACAAAACACAACATTTAGATAGTAATGAATATTGAGTGGAAGTAATTTTATAGAAATGTGATCTCGTATTAGTGCAACGTTAAACCAAAAAAGGGGAAATAAGATGGAATTTGTGAATAGTATGGAAATTGAAAAAAGTTGTAACATTGAGAACGGTTTTAAATTAAATCAAAGAAACAACTTGTAATGTGAGGTGAATAAGCTGGTTTAGTTGTTTAGACAGGGGCGCTTCTCGTTCTTCACGTCTTCATCGGATATTTTGTTTGGATGTGTATTCCGAGCCTTGGAAAGAATTGCACAGTCAGCAGATATGGGGTTGTTTATTCCGGACGCCTTGTCGTTCAAGCCAACGTCGTTCGGAATAATACGGGAGACAGTGAAAGTTTGACGTGAAGCTTGGAAGTTGTACATTGACACTTTGATCTGAAATTTGCAAGTTTGGCCAATAATGTGTTTTAAACTTTCATGAGTTTTAGTTTTTAGTGCTTCATTGTTATCATCTCCGTGGGTAAAAAGGTAAAAATGTTTGGTTATTACTTGGAAGAGAAACTTTTGTGATTAATTTCAGTAACATTTATCACATTTAAATATATTATGGATCAATGCCCATTTAGTTTCCATCGATTTTTAATAAAACTAAGCTTAAATGTAGAGTGTGTGATGTTTAAAAGGTGAAACACTAAGTGAGTTATTTAAGAATTGTTTTAGAAAATTTATGCTGACATGGCATCATTAAAAGAGATTAAAAAACCTGATGTGGATGGTTTAAGAGGTCTCAAAACCTTCTTTTTATTAGTATAGAAGTTGAGTCATTTATAATAAAATAGTTTTTTTTTTCTTGACCACTAAATTGCAGTATTTGATAAGTTAGTTTGATTATTCTTAAATAATATGTAAGTTTAGGTTTTACTACGTAAAATATTATTTATCAGTTTGGTCATTTTAGATTGGTATTTAGATTATGGATAGTTTATTAAGTAAAAAAATATTTTTTTCATATTTTTTAAAAGAATCGTATTCTTTTTTGTTTGGTAATTTAGATAAATCTTCTAGTAATTTTGGCCATACGATACGATATATTATACTTCTAATCAATATATTGGTTTAGTATAGATTACAATATAATATAACTTAATTTGATATGAGACCTTTGAATGTCAATATTATAGTAACCGCTACTACGTCTACCAATTCTTTAAAAAAAATTATTTTGCTAGAACATCAAACCTAAGTAGTATTATATATAAGTTGAGTCATTTATAATAAAATAATTTCTTTTTCTTGACCACTAAATTGCAGTATTTTTGATAAGTTAGTTAGCTTGATTATTCTTAAATAATATGTAAGTGTAAGTTTTACTACGTAAAATATTATTTATTAGTTTGGTCATTTTTAATTGGTATTCAGATTATGGATAGTTTATTAAGTAAAAACATTTTTTTTTCGTATTTTTTAAAAGAATCGTATTATTTTTTGTTTGGTAATTTAGATAACTCTTATAATAATTTTGGCCATACGATACGATATATTATACTTATAATCAATATATTGGTTTAGTATAGATTACAATATAATATAACTTAATTTGATGTGAGACCTTTGAATGTCCATATTATAGTAAGTAATGTGATTAAGTAAATAATAATTGTCTTTTGATTTTTTTTATTAAAAAATAAAAAATTTCTAAAACGAAAGCATGTGGCAAGAAGTAGGAGTGATATTGCAAAAAGATAGGAGTTTGAGAAAGATGAGTTGGATGGCTTAAGAGGTCTCAAAATCTTGCTTTTATTAGTATAGATTTTTTGTTATTTATTCATTTTGTTTTGTTTTTGTTAATTCTTGCAATATTGGTAAATAAATAATAAGACATACAATTATGTCAAAAAATGGAATTTAATGTGTAGATCTTAAGTATATTTAGATATTTATAATGATAAAAACCCAAATAATAACCCAAAAGTTTTGGTTGCTTGAGTTAGATTGACCAAGGCCACGGACCATGTGATGGCACCACGATTCTATCCATAATTACATTTTATGTCATTTATAAATGGAAACTAAATATATATTATTATGCTTGTCAAACAAATAGAAACTATATATAAGAACATAAATTTCTTAAACAGAGAAAATAGTTATATGTGAATATCAATACTAATTACAATATCCATTTTAGAGTGACAATAATTTCGAAACGTTCTTCAAAATCGTTATTTGACCAACAACTATACCATCTTCGGCTAGCTCTTGCATCAATAATTGAACATTAACAACACACAAACATCATGACACACTGATGTTTGTTTCCGTAGACAATTCACATAAAAACATCCTAAAAGCAAGTATTGAATTATAGAATTAGATACGGAATTACTTAGGTCCATTAATTTTACAAACCAAAATATCTATACAATAATATCGAGACTCTCAAATTAAGTTAAACAAGGTAAAACAAGTAAATATTCTATATCGTAACCAACTAATAGAATATTCCCTATTTGTTATTTAGTACTCCTCTCACGTTAGAACATGAAAATTTTTAAAATTGAAATTACATTCGACCAAGAGCCTTTGTTATCATGTCCGCGAGTTGATCATTTGTACGAACATGTTGTTGTAGTGTAGTTATGCCGTCACGAACAACATCACGCACAATATGTCAGTTATATATTCATTAATGTTTGGTACGCCCATGGAAAACGGGATTAGAAGAAATGTGAATGACAGCTTTACTATCAAAAAACAATCGAATCGACGCAACATATTCAATACCCAATTCTTTCAACAATTTGCAAAACCACTTTATTTCGCGTAGTACAACTGCCACATCTCGATATTCGGCTTCAATGGAAAAATGTGACCCAATATATTGCTTCTTTTTTTCCAAGCCACTAGTGAATCACCAAGTAACACAAAATATACGCTTAAGGATCGTCGAGTTAACGAACATGAAGTCCAATCGGAATCACAGTACACAGTCAAGATTAAATCTTCAGTGGACTTGAGTAAAATCCCAGCACATGGATCATTTAAGATATCAGACCACTCTCAAGGTTGCATCCTTGCATAAATTGAGATAAGACATGAACCGAATAGCTCAAGTCAGGACGTGTATTTGTCAAATAAATTAGACGTCCAACCAAAATTCTATACTTTATTGGATCACTTAGTAATGAACCATCATCAACTGCTAATTCATGGTTTTGTTCTAACAGTGTAGTTGTTGGCCATGTCCTTAAGTGACCACTGTCAGCGATAATATCCAGTGCGTATTTCCATTGAGACAAATACTGAGATAGTTACGACGATGTCGCCATAGCTCGAGTGATTGGTCTATCCAATCATCATCAACGATTTCCCGTGTCACTTGAAGATGAAAATCTTGATGAAAAATCTCAGTATACGGGAACAAATTTTCACGAAACAGGACATTTCGAGACACTCAAAATTCATTATCTTATATGTCGTACACTCTCCAACCCTTTTGGTCAAATGGGTAATCCACAAAGACACACAAATGGCTTCACTCCCCAAATCTTTCTAATATTATGTAGAGTTAGGTATTCAACGAGTTAGGTTTTATTGATCACACCAATGAGATTTTTGTATAAGAGTAGTAAACCTTAATCTGATGGGAAGATATTTCTTCTTAACCTACATTAAACATAAATGTAAACATAAAGATATGCGAATCTTCCCAATATCGTTTCTAGTCTTAACCCACTGTCGGACTCTTTTCATGACTCGTTCCTTGTCCCTTTCCACGACCTTTATCTTTACCATGATATGTTCTTTGATCACCAATCAGGAAAACCAACGATGTGCCAACAATTGGCTTTCTCGTGACCTTGGCGACCACAATGAGTACAAGAAACATTGTTTTTCTTCATAACAGACATATCTATTTTATAATTTTAATTATTACTACTATTATTATCAAATATGAAAGTCGAATATAAAACAAAATTCACGTATATTTCCAAAATATAAATAAAAGAATCCATAGCATGCTATGAGGACCTGGTTAAAATCACACAAAGCAATGAGAAGGTATATATGAAGAATAATTTTATTTATCACCACCCTTCTTTCGCATACAACAATTATCTCCCAAAATAGTTTCTCTTCAAAGTATTAGGACTATGTATCTATAAGTGTATTACTTTTTCTATCTTTATGTTGTACTGTATAAACAAATGTAAATATCAATAATAACAAGGCAAAATTACTTTCTCTAAACCTAAAGTTTTATATGGTATCAGAAAAAAAGATCTCCTAAACGTAATTTTTTTTCCGCCTATTTCTCCTTTTGTTCTCGTCATCTCCTTCTTCGATCTCTGGAAATTGATTCATCCTCTCACCTTTCTACCTAAAGCTTATATCATGGCATCTTATACTTTTTCTACTACAGAGATAAACTCATCTCCTTACTTTCTCTCTACCTCTGATCATCTGCATCATGTTTTGACTATATTCCTCCTTACTGGCGCCAACAACTATGAGAAATGGGCAAATGATATACCTCATTTATACCAACTTATAGCTTACTAATTCCTATGTTTTCTTTAGTATTTGTCATGTTCTTCGAGTATTTTGAGGTACAAAACGCAAGGATACTTTGGATTCCACATGCTGAGCAAGAGTGGAGCTTAACTTTGGATTTTTCCACTTCGAGTTGAACGATCGATCGAGCAACACCAAGATCGATCGATCATAACTTTAGTTAGGGAAACTTGCGCTCAATCCGATGACCAACTTCTCACGCCTGACACGATCGACCCCCACTCGTCTATGTTATGCGCACGATCCATTGCATGACCTAGCACTCAGACATCGATCGAGCCATTTAAGGAGAAGTTTCACACGATACTTTGCACGATACAGAAGTTTCACGATCGAATGAAGAAAGGTTGATCGATCGGGCAGTCTAAGGAGCGATCGATCCACTACTCTACGAAGCAAAAAGGGAATTTCCTTATTTCGTGCTAGTTGGTTTTATTCTATATATTAGGTTTAAAAAACACGTTTTAAACATGCTTTTCAACAAGAGAAAAAGCAGCAGACTCTTATTGTAACCTAAAGGAGAAGGATTAAGATCTCTATATCCTTAGAGAAGATCCTTGAACCTCTATTGCATATATTTTGAGTTTTGAATGAATTTCCTTACAATTGCTTGTTTATTCTCTATTTCCATGTTTGAATAATTCATAGTCAGGCTTAGGGTATTCTAAGGATCTTAAAGGTGTCAAGGATGAGGAACAAATATGTCTCAATTATGGAATCTCAACCTAGAAACATGGTTAATGCTTAGGTTAGAGTTGCTTATTATCCCAAAATTTTAATAAGAACCAAACCTTTCTAGGTAAGCAACACCTTCACTACCAACGAGAATTGATGCTAGGTTGGGTTGTGAACACTTAAGAACCGTCGATACTGCATGGTTAGATTCTCAGAACCAACGAGAGTTAGGATATCTAGGATCTAGGCATAGTGATTATCGCTGCGAGAGTAGGTTAGTCAACTGTTATTTCTTAGTCGAGAGTGGAACTGATCTTGCCTGAATAGATTCCTCATCCTACCCTTGATTTCCTTGTGAATCCCCTAAACTTGATGCCTTAGATATTGTTTACATTAATTTCCTAGTTACACTCGATTGCACTCAAAACATCTACCGACTTAGCTCTAGCTAAATAATCAAATCGTTAGTGTGGCCATTGGTCTTCATGGATTTGATCCCTAAATACTATTACATTTGTTGTGCACTTGTAGTAGGACATAGGGTTAAAACTCGTTGTATCAAGTTTTTGGCGCCGCTGCCGGGGACCAATAGCAGTGCCTTTCAATTATTTATTGAGTTAGAGACTAAGACACCTTCGTTTACCTTTTGTTTATATTTCTTTGTTTTGTTTTTCAGGTACTGTTTTCATAATGAATAATGGAGAAAAGAACGTAGTCGATTTTACAAGCCAGGAAGCTACGTTAGAACAGTTAAGGCGAGAGATCGAAGAGCTGAAACGGGAAAGAGATGCTAGAATAGAACAGATGCCAAGAAGGGGCACTGGTGAAATAGAAACACCTCATCACTACTATCAATGTCGATCAGCGATTTCTGTTAGTTTACTAGAGGGATGCATTGAGCATGAGTTGAGCCCTCCTTTGATAGCATTGGTTAGACAATTTACCTTTCACGGTTTACCTGCTGAAAACCCTATAGATCATCTCGAAAACTTTGAGGAAATCTACAGTACAACCGCACCTAGAGGGATACCTGAGAACCTAAGTGCAAACGTTTCAAATTTTCTTTGGAAGGAAAGGGAACCAAATGGCTTCAGCTTTTGCCAGCAGGGTCGTTAACCTCATGGGAACAAGTTAGAAACAAGTTTCTGGATCATTTCTTCACCAAAGAAAAGACTGCTAAGTTGAAAAACCAGATCTCAAATTTTCATCAAAGAGACGATGAGTCTTTTGGAGAAGCGTGGAATAGGTTGAAATGATATAGAAGGGATCGCCCACACCATGGCTTCAGCGATGAACAAGTTCTGAACTCCTTTTATAGCGGACTGAGTTGGAGTTTTAAGAAGCTACTCAATGCTTCAAGCAAGGGAGATTTCACTACAAACTCTAGTGAGAGCGTTTTCCAGCTGATTGAGAATTTGGCTGTGAGTACATGGGATTTACGTGAGCACGAATAATATTCACCCGAGATGGACAGAATCGCAGGGATAGGTGAGAAGCTAGATTAGTTCATAGCTTCAAGTGAGTTTAGGAGGGAATCTGTTAAACCTTACTCATTACAGAAGAAATCAATCCTTCAGGACCATCAATCAGAAGTACTTTACAGCGAGCAAAAGGTCACATAAGGTCACATTCCTTCATCTAATGACGAGATTAAAGCTTTATTGGAGCAGGTCATTCAGGGTCAATCTAGGACTACATCCGAAATCAATAACCAGATGGGAGTTATGTATTCAGAGTTGAGTTCCAGGATTGATTATGTTATGTCTAAGGTGGAGAACACGGCCTCCCTTCTGGGCGCAAACGATGATCATCAACCTTGTGATGTTGTTATGTTGAGAAGTGGTAGGGAACTTGAAGCAAACCCCCAAAGACCGAGACCAGAGATAGTAGTAGTCGATGTTGAGGATGATGGAGCTGAAGAGGTTTGTGAGGAAACGGTCACACCTACACCGGTACCAGAGCCGTCAGTAGTACCTGAGAGATCATACGCTCCGGTACCACCGTACCCCGCCCCACCGAAGAAGTCCAAAAAGGATTTAGAGAACGCCAAATGTAAGGAGTTGTTATCAGATTTGTCTATTCGGTTGCATTATGTGATGCCTTGCAGATGATACCTTCACTTAAGAGCTATGTGAAAAGCCTAGTGACGAATAAGTTCATATGAGAAGATAGGGTAATGATGATCACGCAGGATTGCAGTTCCAGACTTCAAAATCGCTTTCCTAAAAAAGAAGAAGATCCTGGACGATTTGTACTTTCAGTTCGGATAAGTTCTGTAACTTTTGAGCGTACGTTGTGTGATCTAGGCTCAAGTGTAAACCTAATGCCATATTCTAGCATTGAGGTTAGGATTCTCGGACTTCAAGTAAACCAAGATCTCTCTTATCTTTGCAGATCGTTCAGTGAAATATCCAGTGGGTATTCTCGAGGATCTTGATGTTGAGGTTGGGAATACATTGATACCAACCGATTTTGTGGTGCTGAAGCTAGACGAGGAACCTACAGCTAGGGGATATGAAGATGAGATTTGAGATGGACATGATGCTGAAGAAACCAATGTTGAATGGCATGACCTTCTCTGTCGATGCTTCTGAAGAAATTTTAGAAGAATTGAATGAAGAGGTATATGTTGAGGACCTTCTTGAGCTTGCGCTTACAAGAATAAAGTCGGAATGTGGGTTTGCTAAAGACGAAGCAGCAATTTACACCAGAATGTTGGATTCATGCAAGCAGATTGAGGAAATGATAGCCTATGTAGCTTTAGACCCTCCAAAACCATCCGTACCCTCAGCTTTGACAGACCCTTGGAGTGAATTAAAAGCTCCCAAAGTCGAGCTTAAGACTCTCCCAACAAGATTAAGGTATGTATTTCCCGGTCCTAATTCTACCTATCCTGTAATCGTTAATGCTAAGTTGAATGGTTCTGAATTTGAGACGCTTATTAGAGAACTTCGAAAGTACCGTAGGGCTATAGGTTACTCATTAGACGATATCCATGGTATTTCACCCGAGTTATGCATGCATAAGATACATCTGATCGATGAGTCTAAAAGTTCTATAGAGAACCAAAGAAGGTTGAATCCAAATTCGAAGAAGTTGTCAAGAAAGAGATAATGAAAGTTTTAGAAGCACGGACCATATATCCTATATCCGATAGTAATTGGGTTACCCCGGTCCATGTCGTACCTAAGAAAGGAGGAATTACAGTAGCCAAGAATGAGAATAATGAATTGATACCTACCAGAACTGTCACAGGTCATAGGATATGTATTGATTTCAAGACTTTAAATTTCTCTACTAAGAAGGACCATTTCCCTATGCCCTTCATGGATCAAATGCTTGAGAGATTGGCTAACCTCTCTTACTACTGCTTTTTAGATGGTTATTAAGGTTTCTTTCAGATCCCCATTCACCCAGACGATCAGGAAAAGACGACTTTTACATGTCCTTACAGTACATTTGCATATCGCAGAATGCCATTTGGGTTATGCAATGCTCCAACCACTTTTCAAAGATGCATGATGTCGATTTTTACTCATATGATTGAGGATATTATGGAAGTTTTTATGGATGATTTTTCTCTATATGGTTCTTCTTTCTCTATTTGTCTTTCTAACCTTTGCAGGGTTCTCCAATGATGTCAAGACAAGCATCTAGTGCTAAATTGGGAGAAGTGCCATTTTATGGTTACAGAAGGAATTGTACTTGGTCACAAAATATCAGGGAAAGGAATCGAGGTTGACAAGGCAAAGATTGAAGTGATGACAAGCTTGAAATCACCAACCACAGTCAAGGAAATCAGAAGTTTTCTCAGTCATGCCGATTTCTACAGGAGGTTCATTAAAGATTTTTCGAAGATAGCCAGACCGCTCACTCAATTGCTATGCAAGGACGATAAGTTTGAGTTTACCAAAGAGTGCGAGAAAGCCTTTCTGACATTGAAGGGAGCTTTAGTTAGTGCATCGATAGTTCAACCACCAGATTGGGAACTACCTTTTGAGATTATGTGTGATGCGAGTGATTACGCAGTTGGAGCTGTTCTGGGACAGAAAAGGGACAAGAAATTGCATGTAATTTACTATGCTAGCCAAACACTCTATGATGCTCAACGAAAGTATGCAACTACAGAAAAAGAACTTTTGACTATCGTTTTTGCCTTTGAGAAGTTCAGATCTTATCTTGTCGGTTCTAAGGTGATTGTACACACGGATCATGCCGCTCTTAAATATCTGCTCTCCAAGAAAGATGTTAAGCCTAGGCTACTTCGTTGGGTATTGTTACTGCAAGAGTTTGATCTTGAGATCAAAGACAAAATAGGTGTAGACAATGGAGTTGCAGACCACCTTTCGAGACTACGAATTGACGATTCTGTTTCCCTTGATGATAGCCTACGAGAAGAACAAGTTTATCGTATACACACCACTCATAAGGCTCGTCAGTTGCCCGCTGATCCTCCTCACGTTCCAGGCACTCTCTGGTTTGCCGATTATGCCAACTATCTCGCTGCAGACGTTAACCCTCCTGAGTTTCATGGTTACATGAAAAAGAAGTTTTGGAGGGATGTCTGACGATACCACTGGGATGCTCCTTACCTGTACAAGCAATGCTCTAATGGCATCTTCAGACTATGTGTTTCTGAAAATGAGATTCCTGGTATATTAATCCATTGTCATGGTTCTTCATATACTGGTCACTTCGCCACTTTCAAGACCATCGCGAAGGTTCTTAATCAGGTTTCTGGTGGCCCACAACATTTCGAAGATGCCACAGAACTTCATTCTCGAAGTTGAGGTGTTTGATATCTGGGGAATCGATTTTATGGGACCCTTCCCCATCTTTTTTTGGAACCAATACATACTTGTTGATGTGGATTCTCGGACTTCAAGCAAACCAAGGTGGTTGTCAAGATGTTCAAGCATATCATTTTTCCTAGATTTGGTATTCCGAGGATTGTGATCAATGATGGTGGTTCTCACTTCATTAACCAAATGTTTAACAATCTGCTGAAGAAGTACGGAGTTCATCACAAGGTTGCTACACCATATCACCCTCAAACGAGCGGTCAGGTGGAAGTCTCTAATCGAGAGATCAAGAGCATTCTGCAGAAAACCGTTTGTACAACCATGAAATATTGGTCGACTAAGTTGAATAATGCTCTTTGGACATATAGAACCGCTTTCAAGACACCATTAGGAACAACTTCATTATATCTGTTGTATGGTAAAGCCTGTCACCTTCAAGTCGAGCTCGACTACAAGGCTAATTGGGCTATCAAGCATCTCAACTATGATATCAAATCTGTCTCGGAAAGATGGTCACTACAGATACATGAATTTGAAGAGATTCGACACTTGGCTTACGAATACTCGAGGATTTACAAAAAACGGACAAAAGCTGCCCATGATAAATGTATCCTTAACAGGAGTTTTGCTCCTGATGATAAAGTTATTTTGTTTAACTCCCGTTTAAAACTTTTTCTTGGAAAGCTTAGGTCAAGGTGGTCCAGTCCTTTCACCATCAAGGAAGTCAGACCGTATGGAACTGTGGTTCTGTTCAATAAACAGGGAGAAGAATTTGTGGTGAACGGGCAGCGCCTTAAACCATATTTTGGTTCCCCCGACAAAGTCAATAAAGATTTCATCTCTTTGACTTATATAACTACCACATAGCGTCCTTCTTAGTCAAGATATTGACTTTAAACAAGCGCTGAGTGGGAGGCAACCCACTAATAGACTAGTTTTTGCTTTATTTTTTGTTGGGTTTTAAGTCGAAGTTGTTTTCTGTTTTCAGGAAACTGGTACGAGAGTATGGCCCGATCGATCTACACGAAGATCGATCGTGCAACAGGAGGAGAGGAAAGCCACATGATCCGTCGATCGATCGTGACGTTACGCCCAATCGACTTCCTTCTTGTGCATGATCTGTTGACCAAACTTGGCTCGTTCCATCCCTAACTCTTCATAGATCGATCAATCTGAGGGTGCTCGATCGATCCATACCTCCAGGTACGTTTTCAAAATCCGAGAACAATTTTCAATTACTTCTTGCTTCGTTTCATTCTTTCTCTCACTAATTTTCACACCGAGACGGTGTGAAGTAAGTCTGGGGGAGAACCGTTTATTTGCTAATGAAGTTCCTCTCTTTTGTTTTGCTTTTGAGTCTAACGTTGTTTTAGATAAGCGTTTGTCGTCCAAGAACTATGATTTCTGAGGAATGGTACATTTCATAGGAGTCTAAACTACCATTTGTCTGATTTCTAATGAGCATTGTTGACTATTAGAAAACTCAGAGATTCATCAGCTGTTCGTTTTAAAACCACTTCCTCTCGATTGTTTCAAAAATCCAGTATCAACTTTAAACTTAACCTGATTTAATTTTCTTGTCTAGAGGGTTGGTATACATTAGATCGGACTATCAATCTCACTCTAAGAAACCCTCCCCGAAAAGTTTAGTTTTCCTTTTCTCAAAACTTCTTGCACTTTAAATTTCAACAAATTGAAGTAAACCTAGGGTAAAAGTTTCTCAATGACGCTGCTTGTTTATAAGGTAAATTGGACTGTTCCAAGGACACGTCCAAAGACATATTCTTGTTCACCTTACTAAATCGCTTACTAAGAGAAACTCCAATGAAGCTACTCGCATTACACACATTTGAAATTGCAAGAGGAAAAATTGCCGATAAAAAGAAAATACAATGATACCCTAGAAAAGTAGGGAGAAATTGGTTTGAAAAGAAAAGAATAAAAGGAAAAGAACCACAACATGGTGGGTACTTAATGTTGGGAATGAGTCCATGTGTCTTTTGATTGATATTCTCTGGATAAGGCCGCACTTAGACTCTTAAGACGTTGGTGTCGCGATCTAGAACTTTTGGGTCTGATTTTGGAGTTAGGATGGACTAGTTTGTAAGTCTGGGGGAAGTATAAGGTGGTCTCTCTCTTGTCGAATGAATCGAGTATTCTTTGCTCAAGTTTTAAGATGTTAAATTCCTATGATGAATGAGTTCTTGAGTTTATATCTTCTTGTTAGATCCTTGTGTATTTTTTTGAGGACAAGCAAAAAGCCAAGTCTGGGGGAATTAATATACCGACTTATAACTTACTAATTCATATGTTTTCTTTAGTCTTTGTCGTGTTTTTCGAGTCTTTTCAGGTACAAAACGCAAGGATACTTTGGATACCACATGCTGAGCAAGAGTGGAGCTTAACTTTGGATTTTTCCACTTCGAGTTAAACAATCGATCGAGCAACACCAACATTGATCGATCGTAACTTTAGATAGGGAAACTTGCGCTCGATCCGATGACCGACTTCTCACGCCTGACACGATCGACCCCCACTCGTCTATGTTATGCGCAAGATCCAATGCATGACCTAGCACTCAGACATCGATCGAGCCATTTAAGGAGAAGTTTTGCACGATCCTTTGCATGATATATAAGTTTCACGATCGAATGAAGAAAGGTTGATCGATCGGGCAGTCTAAGGATCGATCGATCCACGACTCTGCGAAGCAAAAAGGGAATTTCCTTATTTCGTGCCAGTTTGTTTTATTCCATATATTAGGTTAAAAAATATGTTTTTAGACATGCTTTTCAACAAGAGAAAAAGCAGCAGACTCTTATTGTAACCTAGAGGAGAAGGATTAAGATCTCTATATCCTTAGAGAAGATCCCTGAACCTCTATTGCATCTATTTTGAGTTTTGAATGAATTTCGTTATAGTTGCTTGCTTGTTCTCTATTTCCATGTGTGAGTAATTCATAGTCAGGCTTAGGGTATTCTAAGGATCTGAAAGGGGTCAAGGATGAGGAACAAATAGGTCTCAATTATGGAATCTCAACCTAGAAACATGGTTAATGCTTAGGTTAGAGTAGCTAACTAATCTATGAACTCAAGTTGCTTATTATCCCAGAAGTTTAATGAGAACCAAAATTTTCTAGGTAAGCAACACCTTCACTACCAACGAGAGTAGATGCTACGTTGGGTTATGGACACTTAGGAACCGTAAATACTGCATGGTTAGATTCCCAGAACCAACGAGAGTTAGGATCTCTAGGATCTAAGCATAGTGATTATCGATGCGAGAGTAGGTTAGTCAACTGTTATATTTTAGTTGAGAGTGGAACTGATCTTGCCTAAATAGATTCCTCATCCTACCCTTGATTTCCTTGTGAATCCCCTAAACTTGATGCCTTAGATATTGTTTACATAATTTCCTAGTTACACTCGATTGCACTCAAAACATCTACCGACTTAGCTCTAGTTAAATAATCAAATCGTTAGTGTGACCATTGGTCTTCATGGATTCGATCCCTAAATACTATTATGTTTGTTGTGCACTTGCAGTAGGATATAGGGTTAAAACTCGTTGTATCAGCAAAACTCGCTAGAAACAATTTGCAAGCTTAACACAAATTATGGTTTATTGATGGCTTGTTACTCAGACCTGCAAGTGATGGTTTGGACTTACCACACTGGATCCAGACTAATTCAATGCTTGTTAATTGGTTATATGCGAACCTTGATCCTCAAGTTCATAAGCTTATCTCGTTTGTTGATAATGCCAAACTCCTATGAGAAAATCTGAAGGTTCGTTACTCCATTGGTAATTCTTCCCGAGTTCATGAGCTTAAACACTCTCTTGCTACGTGTACTCAAGGCGGTAATGAAGTCGCTGATTATTTTGGAAAGTTGAAGTTTATATGGGATCATCTGGATGATTATGAACCTCCACTACAATGTTGCTGCAACAGCTCCACTTGTCCGCAGATGGTGAAACAAATTCAGCGTCGTGATCATGAGAGGATACATCAGTTTCTCATGGGCCTTAATGCTTCTCTTTTTGCTACCACTCGGACTACTCTTCGCAGTTGTCTAAACCATGATGTTGGCCTTACCTTGGATCACGTTTACTCAAAGATCATTTCAAAGGAACGTCATCACACTATCTCTTGATGCTGTTGGATTTGTTGTTCGAAACGGAGTACAAGCCATTGCTTCATTCACACGCACCACACCAGCAGGACCGTGTACTTACTGTAGATGTACCAATCACACTGGGGACACATGTTTTCAGCTTCATGGCTTACCAAATTGGTGGCTTGAAAAACATGGTGATCCTGGTAAACGTACTGAAGCTTCTCGTGGTCGTGGCAAATCATCATCTCGAGGTCGTGGTCATGGATGTTCATCAGGTCGAGCTAACAATGCTCAAGTCGTTGAGACATTTGCCCAATCGGACATACCGGGTATAAGCAAGGAGACTTAGTCGGCCATCATTAATCTTCTCAAAACTGAAACCTCCTGTCACAAGAAATTGTCTGGTAAAAAAGATTGTGTTGATTTCTTACTTGATTCTGGAGCTTCTCACCACATGACCGGTGATATTAATCTTCTTACAAATATTCAAGAAATTCCTAGAAGTATAATAGTTCTCCCTAATGGCAAGCATACTTATGCTAATTGTGAAGGGTCTCTTGTTCTCGCAGAAAACATTACTCTCTCACGTGTTTTATATGTGGCAGATTTATCATGCACTCTCATCTCTCTTGCTCGACTTCTTCGAGAGATTTCTTGCTTTGTCTATTTTACTAACAAACTTTGCTTCCTCCAGAACCGCATTACGAAGACGGTGATTAGAGCAAGTGAAGAGAGAGATGGAGATTATCATTTTTGTGGATCAGTTGCGGTCGCTGCTAATAGGATTTCTTCATTACCTATGTAGACACTCTGGTATCATTGTTTGAGACATCCATCAAAGTGAGTTTTGTCTACTGTTTTATCTACCTTGGACGTTTTTGATTCTTCAGTTGTTGATCTCAATGATTTTTGTGACATTTGCTTACAAGCAAAACAAACAACAAGTCGATTTTCCGAAAGTTTGAATAAAGCCGTTGAATGTTTTTCGTTGATTCATTGTGATATATGGGGTCCTTACAAACATGCTTCTTCTTGTGGAGACCGTTACTTTCTTACTATTGTAGATGATCACTCCTGAGCTATTTGGACTCATATACTCCTTGCAAAAAGTGAGGTTACCGAAGTTCTTACTAACTTCATTCAAATGTTCAAAAGACAATTCATCAAAGAGGTCAAAACAATATGCAGTGACAAATGGTACTAAATTTACATGCGAAAATTCTTTCGAGCCAATGGGATTATTCATCAGACTTCATGTGTATACACACCTCAACAAAACGGTCGGGTAGAACGTAAGCATCGCCATATCCTCAACATGGCTCGTTCTCTTCTCTTTCAGGCCAACTTGCCAGTCACATTCTGGGGTGAAAGCATTCTTGCTGCTACTTATCTCATAAATCGTACTCCGACTCCATTACTTGACAACAAGTCAGCTTATGAAGTGCTCCATTCCAACCCTCCAAACTATGCTCATCTTCGTATCTTTGGAAGCTTGTGTTATGCTAAGAAGCTTACTGCTACTCATGACAAGTTTCAGCTGCGTAGCCTTCAATGTATATTTGTCGGTTATTCTCCAACACAAAAGGGGTGGCGGGTTCATGCTCTCCACACTGGTGAAACATTTGTCTCTCCTGATGTTGTCTTCAACGAGATAATGTTTCCCTACTGAAATTCTCTTATTTCACAAGACGTTTCAACTCATCTCGCTTCTAATATGTCTACTGCTGAACCTTTGCCACTTCCAATGCTAGTTTCTCAGGGAAATACCCAAGATAGAGGGAGTAGTCCTGATTTAGTTACTGCTGCAGCTGACACATCGTCTTCTATTGACACTACCCCTAATCTCGGAACAGAACCACTTGGACGTGGTTTGCACAGCAAACGTCCACCTATTCATCTTGATTCCTATGTCACTTATGTTGCACACTGTGATAAACCCATCAACTCTCTTTATTCTTCTCAATAATCACCGTCTCCAGGTATGTGCTCTCACTCTTTAGCAAAAGTTTTGTCTCTTGCCAGGTTCTCCAAAGCATACCAAATATTTCTTGTCGTTGGGGATATGCTAGATGAACCAGTTACATACAAGCAAGCAGTTCATTTGAAGGAATGGTGTGATGCTATGAGTAAAGAAGTTGAAGCACTTGAAGAGAAGGAGACTTAGACACTAGTACCATTGCCATAGGGATGCAAAGCTCTTGGTTCCAAATGGGTTTATCACATCAAATTCAATTCGGATGGTACTATTGAACGATACAAGGCTCATCTTGTCGCTTTGGGGAATCACCAAAAGGAAGGTATTGATTTTACGGACACCTTTGCATCTGTTGTTAAGATGCAAACGGTTCTTCTTCTCCTATCAGTTGCTGCAGCCAAAGGTTGGAAACTTCATCAAATGGACGTTCATAATGTCTTTCTTCATGGTGACATTAAAGAAGACATCTACATGAAACCTCTTATAGGTTTTCACACTTCTGATCTCAACTTGGTCTGTAAGCTCAAGATATCACTATATGGTCTTCGGCAGGCTCCACGGTGTTGGTTTGCCAAGCTTTCTACAGCTTTGTTAGACTACGATTTCACTCAGTATACAAAGGATTATTTATTCTTTGCTTACAATGTTGATGGAGTAATCCTTCATGTTTTGGTCTATGTTGACGACTTGATCGTATGTGGCAATAATCTTTCTGTTATAGCTGAATTCAAGACCTACTTAAGTAAATATTTAAGATGAAGGATTTGGGTGTTCTTAAATACATCTTAGGTATCAAAGTTGCTAGAAGCTTTTCTGGCATTTTTCTTTGTCAAAGGAAATATTGTTTAGACATCATCGATGAATGTGGTCTTCTTGGATCAAGCCTATTGATACTCCAATGGTTCAGCAACACAATCTCGCCAAGTCAACAAGTTTGCCGTGTGATGATCCTTCTCCGTATCAAAGGCTCATTGGTAGTCTTGTGTATCTGACACATACGAGACATGACATCACATATGTAGTAAGCTTTCTCGCTCAATTTATGCAGACTCCACTATTTGATCATTGGGAGGCTGCTCTTTGTTTAGTACGCTATCTCATGTCATATTCGGGTCAAGGTGTATTACTCTCATCTGTGAATTCTCTCCAGGTAACAGAATATTGTGACTCCGATTTCAATACTTTCCCACATACACGAAAATCAGTTACTGGATATTTGGTCATGCTTGCTAATTCTCCTATTTGATGGAAGTCAAAGAAACAATCTCGAGTTTCTCTTTCCTCTGTAAAAGCCGAGTACCGCGCTATGACAATGACTACTACTGAACTTCTTTGGATCAAAGAAGTTCTTCATCTTATCAGTATTTCTCAAGATTAACCTATGCATCTTGTCTGTGACAGCCATGCTGCTCTTCACATTGCTTCCAATTATGTTTTTCATGAACGAACTAAGCACATCGAAAGTGATTGTCACTTCATTCGCGATGAAATAACAGCTGGTATTATGTTTCGACTACTAATCTACCAACTGAAATCTTCACTAAAGCTTTGGGTCGAAATCAATTTGTTCATTTACGGTCCAAGTTGGGCGTTCTAGACTTACACGCTCCATTTTGACTATGTATCTATAAGTGTATTACCTTTTCTATTCTTATGTTGTACAATAAAAAACAAATATAAACAAATGTAAACATCAATAATAACAAGGCAAAATTACTTTCTCTTAACCTAAAGTTTTATAAAAACTATTTCGTAGATTTACGATGTTAGCCTACCTCAACATCAACATTGCAATTCAAACAAATCATACGACTATTTCTAACATAATACACTTAACTGAAACCAATATTAACCCTGGTCGTATTACCCGAAACCTAAACTTGACATACCTCATTAGTAAGTAATTAAAATATATAAAACCTTGATAAAATAAACTATAAAATTATAACGTGGGGTGTAGAGAATGTTAGTCAAAAGATTAAGAAAAAATAAGATTCGTATCGTGTATATCTTAAACATGTATAGGCCACTTGATATTCGAATCCACCCATCCCTTTTAATACTCTCAAGATCGTCTTGGAAAATGCGTCATCAAAGTAAACATCTACTACTATATTACAACCAAATGCATGGTGGCACTGAGCTGACTGTTAGAATGAATAATGAATTCTCTAAATACAATTTTAATTATGATTGGAAAATTTATCATATTTTCACGTGTTTCCAAGATTATGTCTTTGCTCGAATTTCTAATCCATACCACTTGACAACACACACATGAAAACTTTTAAATGTCTAGTAAAATATTTCTCTAAATGATTTGTTTATCAATTGAAATCTTGTTATTACTAATAACATACGTATATTGGTCCCAACATTTCTGATTTAGAAAGATTTCATCATGTGTTTCTACAAGCTATCAACTTATGACTTATTACAAAGTCTTTAATTATTATATGTACACTTTCTTTCAAGACAACAAAACTAAGAATCAAAGAACACTTCTTCTTCCTCCACATCTGAATCTCCTAACCTTCACTTTTAAGCAAACCATTCTTGTTCAAGACTCGAATCAACCTGACTACTTATAGACTTGAGACTCCGCTTTTTGATAGAGTTTTTTTTTCGATTCCTTCCATGGAAGAATCTGCCCGCGACAGGAAAATGTTACCCTTCGAATCTCTCCTGCTGTAACTCTCCAGCTCATGGCTCATCACTATGTTGCATTGTCTCCAAGTCTCACCCATCATCTCCACTCCAAAGTAAGTTAAGTGGTCGGTTATGCTACTTCCCATTACCGATCTGAAACAACAAAAGCCAAGAATTATACCCGAGATTTTTATGCAATCTGTCCAGTAAAACTTGAAACATAAGGCGTGTTTGTAACTATTCCTGATCAATAGTCGATGGCTCAGGTGGAACGTTGACTAAATAATGATCTTACGTTTCAATTTTATGTGTAATGCAGACTGGGATTATATCAGCAAGTTTAAGCTGAGGGACAAAATAAAAACCCGAGAGAGTGTTATTACCTGCTGCATGTAGGATCTTCACCAGTGCTGTCGCAAATTTTCTCCACACCGAAAATAACAATATTTAAAATATTGAGATCTTTCACCCACACCTGCAATCCAAACAATACATCCCCAAAATTGTTGCATAAAAATCTATAAACAGATAAAGTGATGAACCTAGTGCATTGTAGGAAGCCGAGAATAATAAAATAAAAACTACGTTACCTCTGTTGGGAAGTGGTGGTATGTTTTTTGAGGGAAAAGATAATAGTAAGGAGGCAGATGAGGAACCATATCATGGTCATGTACTATTCGGAAGGTATTAGGCACAAGCAAATTGTAATAAGATGCGAAAGCAGCATTCCCAACACGAGGTTGCCCAAATGTCATAACCTGTACATTTTCCTCTCCTGCATTTACCTGCCATTTACATCCCAATTGACAATTGTTAACAACTTTAAGGGAAAGAAAATAAGATAATGTAAAAATTGGTTCAAGTTAAGGATGCTAACAACTAGGTCTAGCCCACAAAAGGAAGCCATGGCTCCTCCCATTGAATGACCAGTCACCATGATGTTGAGGTTCGCCCCATAGAGTTTCTTAGCTCGTTTTACTGCTTCCAAAACCGCAGGCCGTACAGTTGTATTGTGATAAGCACTATAAAAGCCATGATGCACCTGCCCATGTAGAAAAGTATTACAAATTCCACCATACATGACCAGCTCAACGAGTTAAACTTGTCAAAGCATACCATTGCATCTGGCATATCAGGGTAATTTAGATCAAGCTGTTTCCAGAACAAGTCTGAGACCCAATTTTGTATGCTGCGTAAGTTTGGAAGATTATATATCAGACAAGTTTAGGCAAAGGTGTAGCTTTTAGATTTCAATGAAGAGAATAAAACCTGTGCTCTTGAGTTCCCCGAAATGCAATAATGATAGCATTTAAATCCTTAGCCACCCCAACATACCCCTGTTGTTACCAACAAGTATTAATATATATAATTGTTCAATGAAAGAACATCATGTCCAGATGTAGCTCATGATATGAGGCAGACCTGTAAGCAGTGCTCAACGTCTACTATTACCTCTATCACTTTAAAACCCTGCACCATCCATTAAAAAATTGAAATACCCAATTGGGTTCGGGGATATTAGCTTTGTACCTAACCTGACTTCAAAGAGTGATCTGCCTTAACATCTTTTTTACCTTAGTCAAACCATTGCATCTTTCACACGTCCAAGTGAAGAGTTCTGTCAAGTCAGACATATAAACCTGCATATGTATATAGACTCGTATCAATGATTTGGTCCACTTGATCAGTATCAGCTAACTTCTCTAGTAATCTAATAACAATGAATTAGAAGATGAAGACAAGTGTTACACATCTAGTATTTCCTTCCTATTTTGCAGAATATCTGACGTCATAAAAAAGAAAACAGTTGCTATAGACGCTTTTATTTTGGTGTAGTAATATGCCATTAACTTACCGCAGAAGTATACTGCACAAGTGTTATGGCAAGCGTATGGTTGTAAACAGGTCGACCATCATCACTCTTCAACTTGAGAACTGCAATAGCAGAAAAAAGTCACCGTAAGTTAACTTAGTTCATTTGTAGCCTCACAGCTACACAAAATTGATCCTTCACGAATCAGTACTATTCCAAATAAAGAATCCAAGTCACATTGTACAGTAGCCAGACTAAATTTGTTATCTTTCCAAGCACTATCATTTTACAGAAGTTTCAAATCGTAACAAGACTCAGAGAGTTAAAGGGGAATTGAAAACTGAAGTCCACAATAGGAAATAGACACAGAATCATTGTAAAGGTTGCATTATCACCTCTTCCAAATGAAAAGGGAAGAAGACAAGCAAAAATTGCCAGTAAGACCAACCGTCGCTTTTGTTCCATATCCTGCAAGATGACAAAAAACACAGCTTTTAGGTTATAAGGGTAAAATAAAGGCAAAACTGAACTAAACTAAGCAGAATTCGGAAGCCAATTAGCCAAAAACAACAGTTGACCTTACAAACCAAACTCACGGCAAAGACCAAAAGAGATTTCAGCAACCAGTTAAGTCCAGCAAGAAAAGAAAAATCCCAACAAAAGTGTCAAGCAAACGAACCAAATCCTTGATGAATGCACAAATGAAGATAGCAGGCAGTGATCGGAGATTATTCCCGACTAAAATTATCTGCAATTGAGAATCGCGACAGAGAAGAACCGGCGATGGTACACAAGTTTTTTTGAAGAATGAGAATATACAAATATTCTGAAATTTCCAGTTTCATCCTTTTTACACGCAGAGGCGAAGGAAGGAGGCGTGTCGGGTTGGGTCTTAGTAGAGGGGTATTATTGGAAATTAATGTAATTTAACTTCGAGAATCGAGACGAACGATAAGCCATGACCGAGTTACCGACGACATTTTATGAAAGACTCTTTATATTCCGGAGGGTTTTCATTACATCTAGAAGCAATTAAAAGCGTATTTTGATTTGATACTGGAAAAACAATGGGTTGACAAAAACCTGAAGAATTTCGAACTATTCGACTACCACACAGTTGGATCATTCATTCACATATCTACATGAATTTAATTTAACGTGACATGTGTTTGCTATATGCTATCAACCTACGATTATATACAAAGTCTTGAACATAGTTTCTTCACCCTCTTTCTCGACCACAAATAATCAAAGAACCGTTCTTCTTCCTCCATTGAATCCCTCAAACCTCCCCTTTCAAGCAACCTTTCTTGTTCAAGAGTCCATTTCAACCAACTCCTATAGACTTGAGACTCCGGTTTTTGATGGAGTATTTGTTTTGATTACGTCTGTGGAAGCAATTGCCCGCGACAGGAGTATGTTACCCTTTAAATCTTTCCTGCTGTAACTCTCTGTCTCTTGGCTCATCACTATGCTGCATTGTCTCCAATGTTCACAGTTCAATTGTACCCCAAAGTACGTTAGATGATCAGAAATGCTATTTCCCATCACCGATCTGAAACCACAAGAGCCAAAAATTATAGATCTGTCTTAAAGGTCTGGTATCCGAGCAAAAACATGAATTAATGCGTGGTTGTTGACCAATACTATAATCATGGCGGTGAAACCTAGTACTAAATAATGATCATAAGTTCCCATTTGTGGGTTTGGTCTTGATAGTGTAGTTATATTGCAGAGAGTAATTATATCAGCAAGTTGTTTCAGAGATATTGATACTACCTGCTGCAAGTAGGATCTTCACCGGTGTTGTCACAAACTTTCTCCATGCCATGAAGAACAAAGTTTGAAAAACTGAACCTTTTCACCCACACCTGTGTCCCAAAACACACCATTACTGCCTTTTTCTTCTTCACAGTTAATAAAGCAATAAGCTCAGACATTGGACTGATCTCCAAGTAGTCCAGATTTTTAGGAAGAGTGGTATCACTGGTATGTAAAGTAGCTTAAAATTATAACTAGTCCAACATCCAGTGCACTTAAAAAGCAATGTTACCTCTGTTGGGAAGTGGTGGTATGTTTTTTGAGGGAAAAGATAATAGTAAGGAGGCAGATGAGGAACCATATCATGGTCATGTACAATTCGGAAGGTATTAGGCACAAGCAAATTGTAATAAGATGCAAAAGCAGCATTCCCAACACGTGGTTGCCCAAATGTCATAACCTGTACATTTTTTTCTCCTTCATTTACCTGCGATGTATATCCCAATTGACATCAATAACAACTTAAAAGGACAAAACATTAGAAAGAAAAAATGAAACTAGTTCAATTCACGGATGCTTACAACTAGGTCTAGCCCACAAAAGGAAGCCATGGCTCCTCCCATTGAATGACCAGTCACCATAATTTTGATGTTTTCCCCATAAAATTTCTTAATTTCTTTTATTGCACCCAAAACTGCAGGCCGTACAGTCGTATTGTGATAAGCACTATAAAAGCCATGATGCACCTGCCAATGTAGACAACTATTACAAGTTCCACACTACTACTAATTAACCAACTAGATGACAAAAAACTTGCCATTAGAGCATACCATTGCATCTGGCATATTAGGGTAATTTAGATCGAGCTGTTTCCAGAACAAATCTGAGACCCAATTCTGTATGCTGCAGAAGTTCTGGGTAGATTAAGTATCAACCAAGTTCAGACAAACGTGTAGCTTTTAGATTACAATGACAAGAACCAAACCTGTGTTCTTGAGTTCCCCGAAATGCAATAATAATAGCATTCAGATTCTTTGCCACCCCAACATATGCCTGTTGTTACAAGTTACATGAACTAATATTAACAATTGTTCTGTGAAAAAAAAACATCATGTCCAGATGTAACATAAAATCATAAGGTAGACCTGTAAACAGTGCTCAACGTCATATATTATCTCTGTAACTTCAAAACCCTGCACCATCGTAACAAATGTCAGAATACCCAATTGGAGCTATTAGACACATACTGTGGCTTCAGATAGTGATTTGCGTCTACATATGTTATACCTTTGTAAAACCATTGCATCGTTCGCATGTCCAATTGAAGAGTTCTGTCAAATCTGACACATAGACCTGCATACAATATAAACTCAATTCATCCATTTGGTCCAATTTGTCAGCATAAACTCTTCGCTAGCAATGCTAATAATGAGAAATGAAAATATGAGGACAAGTATTACACATGTACTAATTTCTTCTCTTTTTGGGTTACCATCTAAACATCTAATGATTCCTTCTTATCTTGCTTTCTATAGAAAATTACGTTGTCCAGGAAAACAATTGTTGCAGGGCTTCTTTATCACTGTAATAATCTGCCATTAACTTACCGCAGAAGCATACTCCACAAGATTTATGGCAAGAGTATGGTTATAAACAGGTCTACCATTATTCTTCTTCAGCTTGAGAACTGCATTTAAAGAAAGAAGTCAACATAGATTTACTTGTTTCAGTCTTATTATTTGTATCAACTCATATACCAATGTACATAAAATTGTCGGTATCCTAAAGCTTCAAATCCAAAATTTTGATATTCATGGTTCCTCATACATCTGCTGCTGTGGATTGTGAATTGATTTGTTCCACTTAAAATTCATGATAGAACTTGTAATTAGTCCTTGATTAATCATTACTAAATAAGTGGAACACATTGCAATGTAGCCAGATTATAAAATTTAGAAGTTCGAGCACTATCGTAACTCAAGAGTTCAAAATCTTAAGTAGACTCAGAAAGACACAGATATGTCCCCAGAAAAGGGAAAAAACCATAAAATCATTATATAAGCTCAATAATTACCTCTGCTATCAGATGAAAAGGAAAGAAAACAAGCAAAAGCTACCAGTAAGAGCAACCATCTCTTATGTCTCATATTCTGCACAATGACAAAAACAGAACCATATCATCTTCTGTTCATCAACCAACAAAAGGGCGAAATTGAGCTAAACAACAAAATTCAGAAGAATACTAGCCAAAAAAGAACAGTTCCGTTAATAAGACGAGACTTACGCAATCGAAACAAAAGATGATAAGGGCAAAAACCACAAGAGACTTCAGCAATGAAAAGTCCCAGAAAAAAACTGAGATCAAAGCCTTATAATGAAATTCTTTCACCACAATTTCGAATATTTCGGTCGATGATCAGAGACTCTTCTCGGATTGTAAAATCAATTTGATGATATAGAAGGGTGATCTGCGTTTTGCGAATCGCGAAAGAGAGAAGGAGATAGACGAAATCGAAGATAAAATTCGATTATTCTTGTTTTCTTATTTTACACTTCCATCCTCTATACGTAAAGGTGCAGGCAAAAAAAGTGAGGTCTCTTACAAAGGGTATTATTGGTAATTTCACTGCGTAGCGTGTTAAAATTTTGAGTGATGAGGTGTCAATTACGTGATTGGGCAGGTCGATTGGATAAGGCGGTTATTGAGAAGTTAATATAGCACAAGTTTTAGATGTTGTTGACCTTTTGACTTTTTCAACTTTAAGCCCATGGGCCTATTGGGCCTATTCGTGCATACCAAAGTCCAAGGCGGGAATTCTAGAAACTCTCGTTCTCAGGTGGCGGGAAAATCTTTATCTAATATTGCCACGTCGCAAATCGTAGCCGTAGATTTGATTTCTCAAGATCAACGGAGTAAAATCGAATCAGGAGCTACGGTCGTTTCGAAACGTCGGTCTTTGGTTGTTAGTTCTAATTTTTTCACTTTCGCAAACTCAGGAACCCTTGATTCGATCTCAGAGTCGAAATCAGGATTCGTACAGACGCGTTTATGGCGAAAGCTTCGAAGCGGGAAATTTGTTCAGACGAGGCTTACTCGTCTGAGGAGGAGGAGCAAGTTAACGATCAGGCGAATGTGGAAGAAGATGATGAGGAGCTCGAGGCCGTCGCTCGCTCTGCAGGTTCTGATGAAGAAGATATTGCTCCTGACGATGATGTTACCCGAGCCGAAGATGACGCCGACGAGGTTGGTCTCCGTTTCTGTTTTCCCCATTTCACATTTACATGTTCGCTGTTATTTTGGTGATTGCTGTACATGTAATTCTGAATGTAGTACGATTAGGGTTTTCTCTGAGCGTGTTTTTGGGTCTTTTTGCATTCGATACTTTGACTTTTGGGCGTCTCTTAAGTTCGAGTCAATGGTGTTACCCATTGTTTGTTTCGTTGCTGGACAGAATATCTACAAATGCTGAGTGGTCGCTCATTGTAATTGTATATTCATGTGACTCGCAAGGATATTTGGTCATTCTTTTCATGATTTGATGATTATGTGTAGGACGACGAAGACGAGGAAAGAACTGACATCAGCAAACGTGAGAAGGCAAGACTTAAAGAAATGCAGAAGGTGAAGAAGCAGAAAATTCAGCAAATTTTAGACGCCCAAAATGCTTCCATAGATGCAGACATGGTAAATTAGTAAAAATAACTGAGCTGTTTGTCTTTGTTTTAGAGGTGTTGAAAAAAAAACTCAAATTGTTCCGTATATGTAGAACAATAAAGGAAAGGGGAGATTGAAATATCTTCTGCAGCAAACTGAGCTATTTGCACATTTTGCTAAAGCTGAGCCATCGCCTTCCCAGAAGAAGGGGAAAGGAAGGTGTGTAGAGTGCAACTGCTCTCATAATATTTTATGGTCTTCATTTCAACTTTCATGACATACGATGAGCACATAGTCCCAATGCTTAATTTATTGGCTTCCATGTTGTCTACAGGGGTCGTCATGCTTCCAAACTAACTGAAGAAGAGGAAGATGAAGAGTATTTAAAGGAAGAAGAGGGTAGTATAGCTGGATCTGGAAGCACAAGATTGCTCACACAGCCCACTTGTAAGTTCCTATATTGCTCCTTTTATCTAGAAATGGCGCATGTTTGCTGTTTGCTCAAGTGCTACTGTGACATGGAGTTATCATAGGATTGCACACCCTATGTCCATTTTTCTGATGTGTAGTGTCGTTTGACGTATTCCTCAGTTGTAACCTCATAATTTGTAGGTAGCACTTTGTCAGTTCCGTAAAATCTTAGATATCTGATCTTTTTACCCTTCATATTTCAGGCATTCAGGGAAAGTTAAGAGATTACCAATTAGCGGGTCTAAACTGGCTCATTCGGTTGTATGAGAATGGCATAAATGGGATTCTAGCAGATGAAATGGTAAACCACTACCATGCATAAAATAAGGTTCTTCAGCTCTCCATAAACTCTGATGCTAATCTTTATCATTTTGTTCTATGATCTAGGGTCTGGGGAAAACACTTCAAACAATTTCTTTATTGGCTTACCTGCATGAGTACAGGGGAATTAGTGGCCCTCATATGGTAGTTGCTCCAAAATCAACCCTTGGTAACTGGATGAATGAAATTCGCAGATTTTGTCCTGTCTTGCGCGCTGTGAAATTCCTCGGGAATCCTGAGGAAAGGGTAAGTCATAGTAGCTCTGCCATTTAAATTGATGTATCTATGTGTGCCTGACAGGATTCTGAGACCTATGCTATTTAATGCAGAGGCATATTCGTGAGGATCTGCTAGTTGCTGGGAAATTTGATGTTTGTGTTACAAGTTTTGAGATGGCTATTAAAGAGAAGACATCATTGCGCCGTTTTAGCTGGCGCTACATAATCATTGATGAAGCACATCGAATCAAGAATGAGAATTCTCTTCTTTCAAAAACAATGAGACTTTTTAACACCAATTATCGACTTCTTATCACAGGAACCCCCCTTCAGGTATTTGTCCAATCTTTTTATCTATAATTATTTAGATCCTTCAAATTTTCTGTAAAATTGCGTCTGTCTGTTGTGATTTCTTTTCTTGCATGAGTCTGTTCGAAGATAGTTGTTTATTTTTGTGTTCTTTCTACATGCTTCATGTTATGTGCTGTACTATATTTGTTTCAGATAAGTTAATATCGTATCGTGTGACATATCTCTCTTGTTTTTCTTCTTTTATAATACAGAATAATCTCCATGAATTGTGGGCCCTTCTCAATTTTCTTCTGCCCGAGGTTTTTAGTTCCGCAGAAACTTTCGACGAGTGGTTTCAAATTTCTGGTGAAAATGACCAGCAAGAAGTTGTTCAACAGCTTCACAAGGTATGTACTCGTACTTGTCAAGTTTATAAACTTATTTGTTCTCTAAGTTCTCATGGTGACACTTTACCTCTATCTGTATTAGGTTCTCCGACCATTTCTTCTTCGGAGGTTGAAATCAGATGTGGAGAAAGGCTTACCTCCAAAAAAGGAGACAATACTCAAAGTTGGGATGTCTCAGATGCAAAAACAGTACTACAGGGCTTTACTTCAGAAGGATCTTGAAGTGGTTAATGGTGGCGGAGAACGAAAACGTCTGTTGAACATAGCAATGCAATTGCGCAAATGCTGCAATCACCCTTATCTCTTCCAGGGTGCGGAACCTGGTCCCCCCTATACCACAGGGGATCACCTTGTAACAAATGCAGGTTCGATTTACATTCAAAGTAGATCCTTCAGATATATTTTATAATTATCTTAATTCTTTCCTTTTACATTTTCTCGTGTCTAGGTAAGATGGTTCTCTTAGATAAATTGCTACCTAAGTTGAAGGCTCGGGATTCGAGGGTTCTGATATTTTCTCAGGTAAACAGTAGCTCTAACAAATTGTGGTTTTTTTCTTACTTTTTTTTTTGAGTGCTGTTATTGTTTCTTTGATTATTATACTAACAAATTTGCTCGTCTATATCAGATGACAAGGCTTTTGGATATTCTTGAGGATTACTTAATGTATCGCGGTTACCAGTACTGCCGTATTGATGGCAATACTGGGGGTGATGAACGAGATGCTTCCATAGAAGCCTACAACAAGCCAGGAAGTGAGAAATTTGTTTTCTTGTTATCCACTAGAGCTGGAGGGCTTGGTATCAATCTTGCTACAGCAGATATTGTTATCCTTTATGACAGTGACTGGTAAGGATCTTTCTGTGTTAATTTTAATTTATGAGTATATTCGTTATGCCTAATGAGATGGTTGATTACTGGCAGGAACCCTCAAGTTGACTTGCAAGCTCAGGATCGTGCACATAGGATTGGACAAAAAAAAGAAGTTCAAGTATTCCGGTTCTGCACCGAGGTTTCTGTCGTACCAATGTCTATTAAATAAGAATAGCATTGACACCTTGAGCTTACTATACCTCGTCCTTATACAGAATGCAATCGAGGCGAAAGTCATTGAAAGAGCTTACAAAAAGTTGGCACTTGATGCCCTAGTTATACAGCAAGGGCGACTGGCAGAACAGAAAAGTAAGTGCTTCTGTACTGAGGTTGTAAATATGTTGGTTTGTCTCTATATATTTATTTCTTTTGTTACATTACAGCTGTCAATAAGGATGAGTTACTTCAAATGGTGAGATACGGTGCTGAAATGGTGTTTAGTTCTAAAGATAGCTCAATAACGGATGAGGATATTGACAGAATCATAGCCAAAGGAGAAGAGGCAACGGCTGAACTTGATGCCAAGATGAAGAAATTCACTGAAGATGCAATCCAGTTTAAAATGGACGACAGTAAGCATGTGATTTATCCTATTTAGGAACTCGCTTGCATGAATCATGGTATGCTCGAATAATCTACTTTTCGGTTTGTTGCAGGTGCTGATCTTTATGATTTTGAAGATGACACTAAGGTATCCTTGAGTAACCAAATGAATGGTTTACATATTTAGCGCGTATTGTGATAATGCTCTGCACACTATTGAATAATTTCTCTGAATTCTTTTCTAATTTTGTTTGTTAGGATGAAAACAAGTTGGATTTTAAAAAGATAGTGAGTGAGAATTGGAATGATCCACCAAAAAGAGAGAGAAAGCGCAAGTAAGTGATACTTCTATCTTTTTACATTACATTATGTTTCTGTCTTCCTAAACGAAATCTAACTACAACAAACTACTTTTATCTACCCACCCTTCAGCTACTCTGAAACTGAATACTTCAAGCAAACATTGCGGCAAGGTGCTCCAGCTAAACCTAAAGAGCCTAGAATTCCTCGTATGCCCCAATTGTGAGTAACTCAATTGTCTTTACTCTGCATTTAGCATTTTCCCTGTCTTATGGATAGTATATTTATCCTAAATCTAATTTCTTGTCCATCCTGCAGACATGATTTTCAATTCTTTAACAACCAGAGATTGACCGAGCTGTATGAAAAAGAAGTGCGATACCTTATGGTGGGATATGTTTATCAACGTATTATGAAACCTATACACCTTTTGTTTGGATTTGTTCTTAATAGAAACTTGTTTCACTTTGGTTTTCAGCAAGCACATCAGAAAACTCAGGTGAAAGACACAATTGAAGTTGATGAACCTGAAGGTCTTTCTCAGTCTATGCCTTCTTCTTACATTATTCCAGTGACACAGTGACTGATTTAACAATTTTTCTTAGAAATTGGAGATCCCTTAACCGCTGAAGAAGCGGAAGAAAAGGAGTTGTTGCTGGAAGAGGCAAGTAAAAATCATTTGACCTTACTGTGGGTTGACATATGTTTATGTGGATTTTTTGTAATTGAATGGAGTTGATATTTTCGTAGGGTTTCTCAACATGGAGCAGAAGAGACTTCAATGCCTTCATTAGGGCTTGTGAGAAGTATAGGCGGAACGACGTAAAAAGTATTGCCTCTGAGATAGAAGGGAAAACTGAGGAAGAGGTTGAACGATATGCTCATGTTTTCAAAGAGCGATACAAGGAGCTGAATGGTAAGTAACTTTAGATTTTTAAGTTACGGAGTCTTTTCTGTACAGTAAGGTCTAGTATTTTGCCGCACTAAACAGTTATGCTAAGTAAGCTTTGTCTCTTGTTATACCTTTCTGAATTTGTAGATTATGATAGAATCATCAAGAATATCGAGAGGGGGGAAGCAAGAATCTCTAGGAAAGATGAAATCATGAAAGCTATTGGGAAGAAACTGGATCGCTACAAAAATGCGTGGCTGGAACTAAAGATTCAGTATGGTCAGAACAAAGGGAAGCTGTACAATGAAGAATGCGACCGTTTCATGGTCTGACATCTATTTTATCAAACTCTGTTGTTTAAGATATCACTCTTTTTGTTTAATTCTAATATGACGTTTGAAGTACGGTGTTATTAACAGATATGCATGGTCCATACACTTGGATATGGAAACTGGGATGAGCTAAAGGCAGCATTTCGGACATCTTCCGTGTTCAGGTTTGACTGGTTTGTAAAATCTCGTTCAAGTCAGGAACTTGCAAGGAGATGTGACACGCTAATTCGGTTGATTGAGAAAGAGAATCAAGAATATGATGAGAGAGAGAGGCAAGCCCGTAAAGAGAAAAAGCTTGCAATGGTAAGGACTTGAAGTAACATCTTGTAGTTCACATTCTAAATCACATACTTTTATGGTTCAGTTACTGGTGGAATAGTTTCTCAATGTCTGCTCTGTGTGCTGTTACAGAGTGGAACGCCATCAAAGAGAGCTTCAGGTAGGCAAACAAATGAGAGCCCTTCTTCTCTTCTGAAGAAACGAAAGCAGTTGTCTATGGATGATTATGTTAGCTCGGTACGCTAAATCATTTCCAAAATATAAAACTGTTGACATTGTTAGTTATGTGCTGCAAACCATATCCAATCTTTTGGTAACTAAAATAAAAACTTATGTCTCTGCAGGGGAAGCGTAGGAAATAAGACCTCTGTTGAATCCATCACTAGGAAAATATGGAGATTTAGTTAGTCATATGAAAAAGGTGGCCAATCTAATATTTTGTACTCACAAGCATCTCTTTGTGCATTGTGTTTTAGCTCTTGTTTCTACTTCTAGTATTTTTCTGAATATTCTTTTGTAGAAACTACTATGTAAACGCATGCCTAGTTATACAACTATCAGATTTCTCAATCGGCTTGTCGTTGAATTTGAACAGAACATGTCTCTTCTGAGAATGACACGTGTAAGAAGTCATTACGGTTAGTTTTTTCCTTCCTCTTCTCTCCGATAGAGTCGAATCCATACACAAATGACACTAAAAATAGTACAGAAAAATTATAAAAATCGACTCAATTCTCCCTCCCATATTACATATACAACCCATTACAAGAAAAAGAAACCCAAAAACATCAGTTGATAAAAAAAAACTCTTTCTTCCCCTCCTAATCGACCAAACTTGCTCTACTCGTCTTCTCAAAGTCTCTTCCTTCATATGTTCTTGAGCTTCAATCACATTATTGAAGAGTTTCCCTCTCTCTTGACTCAGACATTTAATCCGACAACTGACCGACCTGATCCAACAAATGTTCATATCACCTCAAAGCCTCTCTCTTTGCCTCTTGACACAGACAAAAGTTCTTTCCTTTTTTAACACAAAGCTTTCCTCTTTCCTCTTTCAGTCATTTGTACTATCAAAGCTGCCAGGTCCATTGGAAGCTCTCTTCCTCTCCCTCAAATTCTCTCCCCACACCTTTGCTTCTGCCACCGCCCTCTCTCTATCTAGATCTCTGTTCCTTGGAGTTCCTCTCGTTGCTCTTCCAACACTCGCTGGGCTTCCTCTTTGTGATTCCGTCCCTTCCAAATCGCTTAATCCCCATTTTCTCCCTGACCCTCCTCCTGTCTCGCTCCCTCCCTCTGATCCTGTATTCACTTCCCTCACCATATCTCTTCTTCTGTAATCAGGAGAGTTCTTGTGAGTAGCTGGTGACCCTAATCGACTCCGAGTTTCTGCAGGACTATCCAAGCTACTCCCATCTCCCATGCTCCTCCGTTCATCCCTTGTTCTGATAAATGGTGGCCCACCACCGCTTCTATTGCTTTGACCAGTCGGTGCATTTGGATCAAACGTTTGGGAAGCTAAGTAAGTTAGAGCTGTCACCACGTCACCAATCAGCGGTCTTGTCGCTGCTTGTTCCTGTAAACACATTGCTGCAACTGCAAGCGCTTGATATAGGCCACGCATTGGATACCGTCCTTGCAGCAATGGATCAGCCATCTTTGGGAATTTTCTACGATCTTTGAACAATGGCCTAGCCTGTTAACCAAACAAAGACCAACAAGCAAAAGAGAAACCCAAGAGTCCACGTAAGTAAAGATTTTTTTCAGAGCCCAAAACGTTGACTATCACATGAGTGCAAAAATGTTGAGGCTTTTAATATACCCATGCAACAAGGTTGTGCTCTCCAGGTGCTCGAGCATTATCAATGGCTTTTCGACCCGTGATGAGCTCGAGAAACACAACCCCAAAACTATAAACATCGGATTTCAATGTGAGTTGCCCGGTCATGGCGTATTCTGGTGCACAATAGCCATACGTGCCCATCACACGAGTTGACACATGTGTTTTATCGCCCACAGGGCCTAACTTGGCTAATCCAAAATCGGATAACTTTGGGTGATAGCCATCGCCAAGAAGAATATTGGATGATTTTAAGTCTCTGTAAATCACAGGTGGGTTTGCTTTATCATGCAAATATTCAAGTCCCTTTGCCGCTCCTGCTGCTATTGTCATTCTAGTGTTCCAATCCAGAGGCTCTTTATCCGGTAGGAGATCTGTAAGACCAAAACTCTAATTGTTACATACACTGCGTAGAACTATTACAAGCTACATGAATAGCTTTCGAGGAACAGATGAAGAAAAGCTAAAGACTTTTCCTGATATATCAACTATATTAGCAAAGCATCCTTTTGTTAAAACGCTAGATAGTGTATCACGGTTTCTGTGTATCATAGTTTCAAATAAAAAACAATAAGGTTTCTTATCTTATGGAAACGAATGCAATCCTTAGAACTTCAAGTGTAATTTCCATGTTAAAAGCTTACCGTGTAAATGATCCTCCAGTGATCCTAGTGGCATATACTCGTAAACAAGAAGACGCTGGTCACCATCAGCGCAATAACCAATTAAATTCACAAGATTGGGATGATGCAGAAGGCTCAGCATAAGAACCTCTACGAGGAACTCTCTGTTTCCTTGTAGGCCATTTCGATCTAGCTGTTTAACAGCTACTATCTGCGAAACATATAATCCAATCAGACAACGCATTTGATTATGAGAAAAATATAAGGATGACACTGTTGTTGTTTAAAAGAACTTCACCTGTCCTGTGCTCTCTAGACGACCCTTGTAAACACGGCCAAAACCTCCTTCCCCAAGAAGACATTCTGGTCGAAAGTTTTTAGTGGCTGCAGCTAACTCTCGAAAAGTAAACGTTTGAGCAGCGATATTAGCGGTTGGCCCTTCTTTTGGAGCGGTAAGCTCCTTCTTCTGTTCAGGACCTCGTCGAGACTTTGATTTATCTACAGAAAAAAAGAAGAAAAGGTTTGTACTTGGCTTACAAAGAAAATTGAGCTTTTACAGTCAAATTCAATCAATACAGAACATTTCACCAGTCTTCATTTCTATTATTGACATACAAGTGATGTCTAGAAATACAGAATATCCTTAACGAGTGAAGAGTTTATGAATACCTAAAGCTAACATTTTTATGATTTAGTGCTTGTTGTATAGCATTAAAAATTCTAATTTGGCATATTCTAATTACATTCCATGTATAGAGATACTAAGCACTTTAATTTTGAGCAAAGTTGTATCATAACTATAAGCAAACCTACCAATAAAACATCAGATCTCAGGAATTAGAGTACAGAAACTCCATAGCTGTAAAGCTACTACAGTTGCATTAGATCAAAAACATCAACCTTTCTTTCCAAATCATGTCCAAAGATACGAACTTTATGAGAATCCAGGAACTTTAGAGTTCGATCTAAGACACGAAAAACTCAATAGATCCCCAAAAAGCTTGAATGAAACTTTTTACCTAAACTGCCCTGGTGAGACTGAGTAACAGAGCCGTCCTTAGCTACAACTTCCTTCTTAACCGAATCTTTCTCGGTAGCGTCTTTAGCCGAAGATCCAAAGCACGGCAAACACCCACTCATCTCCGAAGCTAAGTCCTCGGAGAAATTGAAATTCAGACCCAAAAAAAAGAGACAAAAAAACCCTACCGACAAGATCAATCAACAGCCGGAGAATCCCAACATAAGCTCTCAACAACACATCTTAAGAATTTTTTTATAACAGTAACCCAAAACAAGCAAATAGAAAACTAGAGACGAAAAAGCTTCGGCCTTTTTTCAATGCATCTCTCTGTATCTATCTCTTCTCTCTCTCACACTCGAGATCTTTGGAGAGAGATCGAGAGCAGCGGCAGATCAACAAATCAAGGAAACTTTTTTTTTTGATGTGGGTGCTACGCGAGAAGAGAAGGGAAGGTAAAATTTAGATATGAAATTTTATTACATAGATTTGACAATAATAAATAAAAAATCGTTTTTTTAATAAAGTAAAGATCAAATTAAAGAAATGGTTATCCATTTAAATGTGAGGTTAATGACAACGTAATGTAATAATCTCTTTCCGATTATGTTTTACACATGTAATTAGTTTATGGACCAATGCGGTATTCAGTACGCCAAGTGATGTAATGTGTTAAGATTACATATACACAATGCCAAAGAAGTAAATATTATTCAAACATATTATACATTTTTTATTTAAACAATATATTCTCTTATAACTCGTTCAAGAAAAGGAAAACGTGTTGTGATTTTTACTGTAAATTTTAATATATAAATGTAAAATTCCTTAAATAGAAAATATATAGATGGCCATACGATATGGAAAACGAGGAGCAAACTTACTAAATTTAGAGGAAACTGTAATTTTTCCAATCAAATTGTAATTTCTTTTGTCAACTAGTTTAATGGTCTTTGACAACACTCACATGTCCTCCTCGCCAATCAACTTGTAGTTTACATAAGTAAATTTGTCAAATAATGTGGAGTATGCATAAATTAGAGATAAGATTACAAATAAAACTAAAATTACATGACATAACGAAATAAATATGTGAGTTTTCCAATAAAAACCTCTAAACTTTTATCTATTCTCAACTAAAACCTCTTTCTTTTTTTTGTATTCTTACTTTGAACCAACTAAATGACTTTCTTTTTTTTGGGTTAATTTTGTGATATATGAAATGCAACTAATCATTAAAAATATAGCACTCACGACTAATCTGATTTCAATTTTTTAGTAAAATCTAAAATATGATTTAATATTTGTTTGACCAAACAACAACTTAGTTTGCGGTAAAAACCAAAATTTACATGTTGTCCCAAATTGTCCATAACCATTGCAGGTTAATCTTCCAACTACATAATTACAAGTTAGATCACATATTAGTAGAAATCTGATTTGGGTTTAAAAAATAGAAGGATCAACTCAAATACTTTTAACATTTCTCCTTTAAAACGATTTTACTTTTTCTATACAAATGATTTATTGAGTCTGAGTATGAGTCCGAATCTGAATCAATTACTCATCATTTGGACGTCGTTGAGCTTCGTTTTGAATTTGTCTAGCTCGGAAAATCGTAAAGGTGCCTTTTGTCTTTTTCTTATATATATATCATATTAGTTTACATTTCCAAGTAGAAGGCAAGAACAAAATCTAACCAATCTGTTTTCTCTGTTGAGTCATAAGAGCTGGTGAATGAGAAACTGGTGAAGAGACTTCAAAGTTTAAAAGTAGACCAACCTCCAAGATTTACCACTATCTCTAAGATCAGCGCATTGAAATTCCAAGATTTCCAAAGCCAAAAAAGACATAATGGCCTAAAGAGTTACTTCTAACTCTCATATTCGCTCTTTTAATAAAATATGTATTAAATAGTATTTTAATACATGTTTTGAATGTTTTTAAGATCCGTCAATAAAACATATATCGTGTTAGTTTTTCTGACTAATCAAGCCATGAAATCTTGAGTTTATTTCGTGCCAAGTGATATAGAGAGCAGCTTCAACGTGGAAGATGTGTGACGACTTCTGCCATTAATCCCCATTTCATCCGTTTTTTTCTTCTTTTCATATATAATTTCAACATATTAAACTCTAATCTTACTAATGATGTTGATTATTTACTCAACCTTAGGCCCATACATTTGACATTTTGAAGATTTGTTTGAACTAAAAGACAATTGATACTTGGGGATACACGTTGTAGGATTATAAAAAGTTGGAATTGTTTAATGTATGTTTAGTCTAAATTAAAACAACACTAATAGTTTACATACTAGATAATACATGTGTATTGCTAATATTTTAATATTGCAGAAGATAGATTATAATCATGGGAGTTAGATTTTTAAATCTTGTAATAGATTAGTTTTGTTGGTTTAATAATTATTTGTTGATAAAAAAATACTATTGAGTTGAATCTTCCAAAAATTTAATTAAGACAAAACATAACTAAACACATTAAGGCTAAATTAACGGCGTGGGAAGAGAAAGAAGAATCATCACCGTCGAGAAGTAGGGCCCACGCTTTCTTTCTTTCTTTTTTCTATCTTTTATTTTTCTCCTTTAAAATAGTGTAAATATTTCCCAAATATCAATGATAAATTTACATAACCATCATCATTTTATCGTTATTAGAATTGTAATTTTTATTTATAAAAAAGCTTAAAAATTCTTCCGTTTAGTGTAAAACGCAAAGCAATTACTACACATATAGTAAAATCATATAATCTACCTAATGACAAAAATTGTAAAATAAAAACTTACAAAATAAGATATTGCAATAAAATTTGCAGAATTATATGATGACTAGCAAACTTTTGTTGATTGACATAATATAACATAATATAGTATTATTAATATACAACTATTAATTTATTTTAATAAAATTTTAATATATTATAAATATTCTTTATATTTAAGAAACTAATAACCTAAAAATATATTTAATACTTGGAAATATTTTTTTAATACTTTAAGAAATAATATTTGCTAAATATTATAAAAATAGTTAAATTTATGTTAAATATTTACTTACATGTTTAAATCCACATGTAAATATTATTTTATTTTACTATTTATTGTTTAGAAATAAGAACCTGCTTATTTGCTTAATAGATTTTTTTTTTGTAATTTTTAGGCAAAAAATAAACTTGCTAAATCGCATTAGAAAAAGTAATTATGCATATTATGTTGATTGACAAAATTTTAGTAAAATTGCATTAGATTATGTTATCAAAAAATTATACAATTACCAATGGAATACTATAATCATAACGTAAGAACTCGTGTAATTTTATTTTTTTATCAATGGTAAATTATATTGGGCCACAACTGGCCGACCCAATAACCAAATTCTTATATAATGTAGACGGGAAGACTATATCCCTGGTTGTATAAATGAACTGTCTTATGTGAACTTACCATTTGCCACTAGGCTATGAGTCATTTGCATAACCGTTTAATTTTTTTTAAAATCAGAAAATAGTATATAAATTTAACATTTTACAAAAAATAACTCATAACAGGAATATTATTGTGTCTGAATTACCGTACTTGGTCAAATCACAACATCTATCATCTTTTAAAAATAATCATGGCCTCTATTTTTTTCTTTCATGAATTGAAGTAGAGATTTATTGAAAAGGAAAATGTCTAATTTCAAATGCCGGCTCAAAAGAAACATCGAACAAGTTGACTCACGAGTCACAGAAAAAAAGCTACATTTATTCCTCATACAAGTGGACTCACGAGTCCTATCATATAACCGTTCCTTAAGTGTATTTTTATTTTTTGTAAATGGTTTTAGTTCACTTACTCTTTACATGTAAGAATATTTACACATGTGTTTTTAATATAAGTATTTGAACCTTTATCTCTGTCCTCTTTTCATTTAATATTGTTTAGGGTTTAGTAAATTAGATTATAAAAACTAAGTAGTATAAATCGGACTTCAATGTAAAAAAAGACTGAGGTTTCGAATTAAGACCGAGGTTCTAATAATTGTTTTCCGTAATTATTATAAATATTACCAAGTACAATCTCAATATTTTATATGTCCCGCCAAAATTTAATGTATACATTCTCTACATTATTATATAATTGTACTTATACTTGTACTCGTTAACTCGTTTCCCGACATAAATTTTTTGTCTTTTTAATCCATTAATTGTAAGGCTGGACCGCAAGATCCGCTTTTAATTGAGTTAAAAATATATAACTTACACCCGCCCTATAGTGAGATGAGTCGGGTCCGACCCGCGAGTTACAATCCATTATAACAGCTCTAATTCCTATTAGTACGTATATAATATATAATCATCCAAATAATTAAACAACATCTCTTTAATCTAATTGCGATAATTAACAGTTTTGTAGAGAACGCAAAATTCTTATCTATATTTTCTTGAAAGTGGATTTTGATGGAACTTCTTATAAGAAACTGTTCCAATCTCTGCCACTTATGCGTCTCAAAAAAATCTCATCGAATATTTAGGAAAATCATGTGTTATTTAAACATTAAATTTAAAAAATCTTATTAAAATTGTGTGTTATTCAAATCTTGATTTACAAATCTTTATTCAATAATGTGTTATTGGTCTTATTATTTAAAAATACTAATTAAAATCACTCCATATTTCACTTAAAGTATATGGGTTTGAAATCTTTCCTCAAACCTTGTTATTTGGTTGCATTTGAATAAAAATATCTAGCATGTTAGATCATTTCCAACTCAATTCTATTTTTGATTTTACATACTATTTTACCGTAATTTTACTCCAACTTACCTTTATTTTTGGTTTTAAAATAAAATAATACTATTTTTCTATATTTAGGAGAATATTATTTTTTCTCTATTTTTTAGATGATATTTTTAGTGTAAAAATAACATATATTTAGAATATTATATTTTAGAATAAAAAATAGAGGAATGTATTGGAGGAAAACTCTATTGTAGAGTTACTTTAAAGTAAAAAGTAGAGAAATTTATTATAAACGGTCTTGAATAAAAAATGTATGAAACTCAAAGTATAAAACTCATTATAAAGTCATTATAATACAATGGAGATTCAGAGGTCCTCTCGCACCAACGTCTCACGATGAGATATATATGTATCTATAATCTAACCATCATTATAATTTATTTGATAATAAAATAATGATTATAGAATGACACTATGAATTCACATATTCCAGTAATAGCAAACTGTAATAATAAACCAAGGGCCAAATACAATATTATCATTGGAAAAATGTATATTCTATACATATATGTGGTGAGTCAAAGCGTCTATGAATAATAACTTTTATAAGTGAAGTCTATCATAGAATCAAACGTAAAATACTATCATATAATAAAATATAACTAAAAAATTGAATAGTGATAAAAAATAAAAAATAGAACGAATCTAATTATATATATAAAAATAAGGTTGTCTGACATATCATCAATTTAATTTTTCATAATCAACCAATAGTATTATCAGATTAAACACACATCATATAAATTAAAACATCATCATAAAAAAATAATCCACTCAAATTTATATGATTCTGTGAAACAAAAATTAACTTCTCCTCCACTACTTCTTCGATCAATATGCTTAACAAATAAATGATTCTCACCTAATGTAAAATTTCATTTCCGCCTAATTGTTGGTCCATGAGGGCATAATACATGCTAAACCAGAGGTCAATAATTTTTGTCTCATTTCCAAACTTTAAAAAACCGCACTTGCTTCATTATTTTCTCTAGAAATTTTCCCCTAAAAGGGGGTTTTCAAAAATATCAATACATCAAATTGATAACTAAGATATCAATAAGTTCATCCGTTCATGCAGTCCTTCAAGTAACCATCATTTCTCTAGAAGACTCGATGTGTGATATCAAACCAAGAACAATGCTCGCAGAATTGGTTGAGACAACATATCTAATCATACGGGATGAAGCACTAATGGCACATCGTCACACTTTTGAAGCATTAGATCGAAATTAAGAGATATCATGAGTTTTACCGACCCAGATGCAGAAGTGAAACTATTTGGGGGAAAGAAAATTTTGTTAGGTGGAGATTTTAGACAAATATTACCAGTCATCTCAAAAGGAAGCACACAAGATACAATTCTCGCAACACTTAATAGACCTTACATTTGACAAAGTTGTTACGTTGCCACCCTTACCAAAACATGAGAGTGAAGCAAGATGGAAAAAAACTTTGTTGCATGGATTTTACAAGTCGGGAATCGCGAGGCTAAAAGAATCAATACTCTGAACAAAGTGTCTCTACAAAATTACTACATAGAGATCGAAGACACATTACTCTTGCAAAAAGGAGAAAACTCAATGAGAGAAATGCAGGAATCAACATTCCCAAATCTCGAAAACTCTTTCCAAAAACTGTGCATATCTGCGAGATCGTGCCATCCTAACACCAAGAAATGAAACTGTTGATAAGGTAAATGATTTCTTTTTAGCAAAAATTGGAGGTGAGATGAAAGAGTATCTTAGTGCTGACAGTATCGCCGATGATGATGCCTTGATGGAGTTAACCTTGTATACACTACATAGTACCTAAATGCACTCAAGTGTTCGTGATTACCAAATCATCACCTACCTTTGAAGCAGTATGCCCCAATCATATTGTTAAGAAACATAAACCAAAAGTAAGGTTTATGCAACATGACTAGACTGCTTGTTACTCATTTAGGTGAAAAGGTACTTGAAGCAGAGGTACTAACCGGCACCAATGTCAAGAAAAAGTATGTATACCAAGGATCATCATGACAATGGCAAATACAAATTGTCCATATAAAATGCGAAGACGACAATTTTCTGTTAGAGTTTGTTATGCAATGACAATAAACAGAAGTCAAGGCCAAAGTTTACAAAATGTGGGTATCTATCTACCCAAGCCTGTATTTAGTCATGACCAACTCTATGTTGCTTTATCTCGCATCACATCAAAAGAAGGACTACGAATTTAGAATGCCACCACACAAAAAGAAAACAAATTAGCCATTAAAAATGTCGTATACAAAGATATTTTATACAATCTTCACTATCATGCCACATGTAATTTCATATACAATAAATACCCATATCAATGTACGGAAGAATTCAATGTTGTAATTTTAGTGGTTCTATATTCTGCATAAATGAACCGAGAAGAACAAGTTCAACCACTTGAACATGGCCAATATTCATCAAAGTAGTCTCGACTATTGACAAAATATTCAGCCAAAATATTGTTCATCAATATTTAAAACATTTGTTTATCTTTCCGTAATAAACATCTCATAGTTCTCCAAAATTTAAAAAATTTGCAACAAAATGACATAACTTAAAAAATGATCCCGCCGCGTAGCGTGGGCACTCACCTAGTTAATTATAATTTAGAACCTTATAAGCAGAGACGTTAGCAGAGATCATACTTGTAGGCGCTGGTTTACATCATTTTTTCAGAAGTATTGCCAGACAAAACTTTTCCAACAAATGTGGGGAAAGAGTCCTAGAAAAAATTAATGACAATATAGTGAAATCATTTTAACCTAAAAACAAAAAGAAAAGAATATGCAGAGGTTTCAATGGAAAGACAGATGAAAAAATTATTAGTTTGGAAATCCAGTTAGTATGATTTTCAAAACTAGTCTGTTTGATATTAAAATCTAATTTATTAGATTTTGAAATCCTCTTCGTAAGATTTTAAATTCTTAGGATTCTACATAGATTTTCAAATTTTATATAATCCACCTTTCAATAAATCCCCTAAATTAAGTGATGGTCTAGTGGTTCCGCTTACAGAGAAAATTGTCATGTTGATATAAGTCAATGATCGATTCCCCTCAAATGAAAAATTGATAAATTATTTTTGTTTAACCACCATATATCTAAATATGAACGGGGTGTAATTCCCAAGAAGTTAGTTTGGGTTCCAAACCCAAACACCTCTCCTTGATTATCTAATTAATTTTTCGTTTCATCCACTTCCTTGAAACTTTATTTTTTTTCTAAGTCAACATTTGTCATAGATACTGTAAAAAAAATTTTCCCCATAAAATATTTTATATTAATAGATATTAACGTGTCATTTAGGTTTCCAAACTTTACACAACTTATGATTAAGTGAGTAACATAAGCTAAACCGACATTCAAAACATTGAATCCTAGTAGAAAAGCCTTAAAACAACAAAGTGAAAGATTTTCTAATTTGTTGTATCTTTTGCTCTTCCTCTTAGGTGGCTGCGTTGATGAAGAAGGACCATCAGTTGCAGAGTAGCCGAGATATTCACCCTTCCTTCACTATTGTGTTTGAAAAATGCCGCTAAGTTGTGATCTATCTCTAGCTGCTTGTGGATATTAAAGCAATTAAATCTATAAAATAGTCATGTGTTTGGAGCATGTTGTTGATGCGTTTAAGCGTGAGTGTGTTGATGGTGCTGCATTAGAGCAACAAACTATCTGCTGTATATGCAAAATTTTCTTCGAAGAACTAAGAAAAGTTCGATCTTGGAAATGAATAAAAACTGCAAGAATTTCTTCTATCAAGTCTTGCATGTTTTATTCCGCCATGTTTAAGGGTATTCCAAGTATGCTCAATATTTTTCGATGAAGGACCATTGAGTTGGCTTTGCGAGGTATGTAGAGTTTTAGATTATCTCTACTTAGATCATATTGATTTAGTGTGTCCTAGAAATCTTCATCCATAGTTAGAAAATGTTTGAGAATATCAAGTGTGAGTAAATGTGGTAAGTATTGAATGAAGGAATGTTGGTGACCTATCTGGTTCATAAATATTCTATAAATGACGGTGATTGTGTTACATGTCATGATTATATTTTCTCAAAGAATCAAAAAAGTAATCATGAAAGCGAAATTTTTGTTGCTCGAAAAGATATTTCATGTATCTTTTGATGTCTGGATGGAGAAGAGGTGCTAAGTGTTATGTTCCAATGAGAAGTGTCTATTTAGTCTCCAAGGCATCCAAGTGTTTTGAAGTGACGTTCTAGTCATCATTGTAGAGTACTCGTGATGTTCCGCTATTTCTTCACTGTTGCGTTTGGAAAAATGCCTCTAAATTATGATCCATCTCTAGTTGTTCGTGGTGATTAAACCACTAAAACTTATAAAAAGGCCATGAGAATTAGAGCATGTTGTGATGTGTTAAATCGTGAGTGTGTCGTTGGTGCTGCATTGGAGGTTATAAAATATGCATATACAATGATTGATGGTAGGAATATGACACCAAACTTTGTGATTCTTGGGTGTCATCAACACTCATGGCCATTAGAACCATATCCTCATCCCCAATTGGATACACATTTGGACACATAGAAAAGCTATGGGTGATATATTGACATTCAAAGCAAAGTCTTGATATATTTACATAATGAAATTTGGCTAGAACTAGATCTCCATCTTGAAATCTTACCTAGCGATAGAACCTTATATTGTTGTGATGTTAAAGAGAATTCTTGCTCTTACAAAGGATGGATGAGTGAGAGTCGGATCTTGAAAATCCACCGCTGGCACATTTCCTAGGATTTCAACAATAATGTAGAATTCTTTATCTGAAGTGTACTTGATTATTCTGCCTTGAATTTGTACCCAAATATCTAAGGTTCTTAGAAAGTTGTGTGGTGGAAATTCTTCCCATCTCTGTAGTGCAACAAACTATATGTTGTATGTGCTCAATTTTATTAGGAGAACTGAGACCAGTTCAATCTCAGAAGTGAATAAAAATGCACAAAGTGTGGGTTAAGGATCCAGCTGTGAACTCTTGAAGTTATGCCCCACTATCGAGGAAGTTCTTCTATCAAGTCTTGCATGTTTTGTTTCGCGTGTTTAAGGGTCTTCCAAGTTTGCTCAGTCTGTTTCGAGGAAGGACCGTTGAGTAGGCTTGGTGAGGTATGTAGAGTTCTGGATCATCTCTTCTTAGATCATATTGATCTAATACGTCCCATAAATCTTCATCCATGGTGAGAAAATATTAGAGAATATCAAGTGTGAGTAAATGTGTTGAGTATGTAATGAAGGAATGTCGTGACCTATCTTGTTCATAACGGTTTTGTAAATTATGGTGATTGTGTTACATGTCATGATTATGATCTTACAAAGAATAAAAAAGTAAACATGAAAGCGAAATTTTTGTTGCCCGAAAATATACTTCATGCATCTTTTGATGTGTGTGGATGGAGAACAAGTCCTAGGTGTTATGTTCCAATGATAAGTGTGTATTAAGCCTCCCATGCATATGCGTGTTTTGAAACGACATTCTCGTAACCATTGTAGAGTAATCGTAATATTCTGCCCTTCATTCACTATTGTGTTTGAGAAAATGCATCTAAGTTGTGATCCATCTCTTGATGCTCGTGGTGATTAAACCGCTCAAACTTATAATAAGGTCATGAGTTTGGATCATGATGTTTATATGTTTGAGTGTGAGTGTGTTGTTGGTACTGCATTGGAGGTTCTAAAATATCCATATACAATAATTGATGGTAGCAGTAAGACACTAAACTTTGTGTTTTTCGTTGTGATAAACACTTAGTGGGTGATACGTTGGTAGTAAAAGCAGAGACTTAAGAGATTTTCATAAAACTAGCTAGCATATTAAATCTCCATGTTGGAATCTTACCCATCGATATAGTTTTCCCTTGTTTTGATGTTAAAGCGAATTCCTTCTCTATAGAGTTGGACCTTGAAACTCCACTGCCAACATATTTCCTAGTGTTTTAGCAATAATGTATGATGCTTGATCTGAAGTGTAATAGATTGATGTGCCTCAAATCTAGACCCAAATATCTATGGTTGGTAGAAAGTTGTGTGGTGGGAAGTCTTCGCATCTCTGTAGTGCAACAAACCAACTGTTGTAGATGCATACTTGTCTTCAGAGAACTGCATAAAGTGTGGGTTAAGGAGAATACTACTCCAGTCATAGGAAGGTATGTTGTCAATGTTATTGTTTCTTAAATACCAGATTTATATACATTCACAATAAAAATTATGGTTTATGTTAGATATTCCAAGTTTGTTTTTCAACCAGGGCCTAGTAAAAGATATTTTATCCCAAAAGTTTAAACCACTCGATTTTTTAAGGTTGACACAAAGTTTTCTGCGAAACCTTTTTCTTCTAATAAACTTGATTTTTCCACCCTATTTGACACATACTCACCGTTATTTTCCTACATGTATGCTTAGATAATTTAAAACAAGACATCACATATATTAGAAAACCAAGAAATTTCCTTTAAAGGAACATTTTCCCCTAATGACAAGGTTTTGTTAAACTATCCCAAAGTTGAGGATTCGAGTTTATCCGTGATAAAGCTAAACATCTTTCTTTTCATTTCTCAGAAGCATTCAGGTAGACCCAAAAACTTTCCACATATCTTTGTTGCTTGTATCAAAAGAATATTTTGGATATGTGTTCTTCTGTCGAGAGGGTTGTTGGAGCCGAAAGTAATCAAAGATTCCTGGAAATTAATTATTTGACCGGAGGCTGTTTCACATGAGTGTAAACATCGGCGTAAAGTGACACAAGAGGTTTTTACACATTCAAATATCAATTAACTTCTCGTGTGTATCATGTCGAGGTAACACTAAAGGATCGAATCCACAGGATATCTAGAATTGACAGCAAAGGCATTGACTTAATCTATAACAATCATTTCATTTTGCTTTCACTTAATCTATTTCCAAAAATATATAAGAGAATGATTTAAGAGAATGAATATATATATATATGCTAAGGATGCTTAAGAAGACAATAGAACTCTATATAACACATGAAACACCAATTTAGTTCATTAAAATATCAAACACCTTGTGGACAATAAACTTCCTAGCATTTAGATTCAAGAGACAAAGTCAAATCTAGCTTTAAGAATATATTAAGTTGATGAATCTAACACCCTAAACATCAAAAGTCAGTGATCAACTCATCAAAGCATAATGAAAAGATTAATATAAGGGATTAAGCGGAACCTGCAAATAACTTGTTTGATATTGAATATCCACATGAAGAACAAGAGTATCATAAGTAATCTCTTCCTAAAAATGTTGGATCCAACTCTTCCTAAGGAGCTGTAAGTTACAATGTAGAATGATTTTTCAAGCCTTAGAATATAGGGTTTTTAAGTCCCAAAAGAGTTAGAGGCGACCTGGGACAAACCAGATCGGATCCACCTAAAAAACAAGCAAATGTTCGCGGCAGAATGACATATATTGAGTAAAATCTTCATGATGAACAAGATTAAAAGAAAAAATTTGCATTAGAAGTTTATAATAAGAAAGTTTCGTTGAAATTACAAAGTGGGAAAAACGTCTCAAGGATATTCTTGCACAAAAGAGGCAAAAACTAGGTTATCTCTTTTGGTCATAACAAAGAGTATTTATACTGAATTTAGCTAAAACCTAAAATAGCTCGGCCCATCTAGAAATGCCCATTGAGCGGTCAATTCTGATTCAGTTTAGCCCATTTGGTGAAGTGGATTGTTGAGTTTATTGGCAACAGGGTCCACTCAAGTAGTGACTCAGGTGGAACGTTCAATTTGAATGGTGAAAGGTTAAATCGACCAGGAGGTCAAGTGTAGCAGATAATCTTGGACCGTGCAGAAGACTCAACCAAGGACTCGACCTCCATGAGTCCTCACGTCGATGTGGTCTTGTTTGTCCATCCTTTACTCTAATTTGTGCTCTCCAAGTACTTGATATGTGTGGTTTTTAGCATGTTTTAGGAGTCTCGTTTATCCAAATAACTTCATCCAATTGCACAACATACAGATTGCATTGGAGGAGATTTCAGGTCCTTGAAAGCACAAAAATGGGGTGTTTTGCACAAGTAGAGACAAAAAGGTATAAAGAGCAGCACTTGGAGTCGGACTCCAGCAGAAGATTTTCAAAACTGAACCAACACTGGAAGACACTCGAGCCATAAGTCGTGCATGGCTAAAACTCAAGCACCAACTCGAGCTAGAAGTCGAGCATGGCCAAAACTCGAGTGTTAGCTCAAGCCAAAAATCGAACGGAGAACACACTCGAGTGCCAGCTCGAGCCGCATCATGACTTCACCGTGACACTCGAGTGGTGTCTTGAGTTCATCATCTGCATGTGGCCAAAGTCGAGCCCATCACTTCCGTCTTCACTCGATGGGCCGAATTTCATTAGTTACTTCAATAATGGGCCAAAAATTAGACTACTCGATGGGCCAAATCATTTAGGATTTGGTTGAGTTATGTATAAATACTCTAAGTTCTACGAGAAAACGCATTTAAGTTCTTACTACTTTTAGCAACAACTGTTTTCTTTTTTCTTTTAATCACGAGAGCAAAAACTTTTTGCTTTTGTTTTGAATGCAATTTTTGTTTTCTTTTAATCTTGTTTATCATACTATTTCAAGTCTATCATTAATGTCATCTGTTGTGAATTTTACTATTAATGTGTATGTTATGATTTCTGAGCATGTCACTTAGGGCTCTTGGGGATGGGTTAGGTTGGCGTGGATCTTAAGTCTCCTAGGTTGCTTGAGGTTAAGAAAATTTAGATTTAAATCAACTCGAGTAAGTGGATCCTTCACACAGTAGAGTTGTTAAACGCTTGTGATGACATGGTTAGTTGATAGCTACGCTGAGTTTGATTTGCACGAGTGTGGATTGAATATTTTATTAACTTACCGCCTAGAGGTTAGATCATTTGAGTTTTTTCAAGCGCCTAGTTGAATGCTAGTTACATTCCCACTGGTTTGACACCTGCTATACTACATCGACACCTTAGTATAATAGGATTTCCTACTATCAAAATGGTGTCGTTTCCAAATGGGTTTCTACTAGCTACATTTAGGAATACTAAATTTCTGAGACTAAGTTTTTTTTTCTTACTAGTTACTAACTCATTGTGTTTCTGTTTTTGTTTCAGGTGCTACTGCAACTCTGAATTTGACTCCCTACTGCTCAAGTTGAGTTCACACTTTGTATGCATACATGATCGAAAAACAGTCAGAATCTTCTCAGTTTTCGAGAAATCATTGATAGACTACCACGTGAGTTAAGAAAGTAGAGACACCTTCTCCACTCTGATCTAGAAAATATCATGTCGGTGGATCACCCAACAACATCGAACATACAACAGGTACCCAAGATTTGCCTACAATTCGACCTCACCAGATGAGGGCCATAACAATATGAGCCGGTGATGCACTTAGTACTCACACTCTGCAACATGGAATTGTACCTCATGACATCCCAAACAACAATTTTGAAATCAAAACCAGTACAATTGCCATGATTCAACAAAACAAATTTCATGGATTATCAGCCGAGGATACCCTTGACCATATAGATGAATTCGAGATGCTTTGTGACATGGTTAAAATCAATGGAGGCAGCGAAGATGCCTTGAAGCTTCAGTTTTTTCCGTTCTCATTGGTAGATAAAGAACGCCTCTGGGAGAAGCACATACCTACACACACTATCACTTCATAGGATTAATGTAAGAGAGCTTTTCTAACCAAGTACTTCTCCACCTCAAGCACTGCGAAACTCCGCAATGAAATTTCCAGCTTTGTGCAAAACAATGGCGAATCATTATCTGAAGCCTGGGAGTAATTCAAAGCGTAACAATCTTAGTGCCCTCATTATGGTTTAGCACTAAGTCTCTACTCAGCACCCTTTACCGAGGAGTTCATCTGAAAATACGCATGCTACTGGATACTGCAAGCAGTGGAAAGTTTGCCAACAAAGATGTTGGTGACGATTAGGAGCTAGAGATTTTAGCTCAAACTAATGGTCAGTACAATGAAGAATACGACATAACTTCTTAGAGTCAGTTAGCAGAAAAGAAATTAAGATTTTGAATGAGATGCTAGATAAACTGCTATACGTTCACCAAGTCAAGTACACTTATTATATGAAGAGGAACTCCAAGATAAAGATGGTAAGGTTGAGGAGGTCAACTTTGTGTAGAATCACAGAGGTGGATATAAGACCCTAAAACACTTACAAGCAACATCCTAACTTCTCTTACATAAGCACCAACGTTGGTACCCTACGAGATCAAGTCTACCCACCTACGCAACAACAGGGACCACTAAAAGCCTAGATCCAAAGCAGTAATACCATCAGAGTTAATAACCCACTCATACAGTGCCGCCAAGATATGAACGTCCAACTCCTCCTGCTCCTCAACAACTAACATAGGTCATGGATATTCTGCAATAGCTACTAAAAGGCCAGACATCAATAGCTACTAAGCTCACCAAGTAGTTCGCTGATGTGCATTCCGAGATTGATGCATCACATCATGACCTAAATTGTAAGTTCAAAACGCTGAATCCAAGGCTCAATTCTGTTGAGAATCAACAACCCTCTTCTTCAACAGTGAAGACTACCGTCCAACTCCCAAGAAAAGTAGTTCAGAATTCAAAGGAATATCACGCTAGTTCCATTACACTCAAAAGTAAATGTGAGCTGTTGATTCGTGCAGAGAATGGTAAGGATATTGAGGATAGTAAAGCTCAAGAGGGGGAAGATAACCTCATCTGTGATAAGGCTGAAAAGTTAACTCCAAATAATCAACTCGACCTTCCAGCTCGAGTTAACCACAATCGAGTGCAACAAATTCCACCACAGTCAGCAGAAAAAGATGTTGAAGGTATGGTAGTGCTCACTCCCAAAATGAGCGCCATCATTGAAAGGGAAGTGGTGCCAATGGAGGTTGGTTATCTTGTAAGTTTCATAATTCCCTACTCACTTGGACCTTTATCCTTCAGCAAGTGCTTATACAAACTTGGTGCACTAATAAGCCTTATGCCACTTTTGGTTGTAAAGAGAATGGGTTTCAGCGACTACAAGTCTTGTATAATATCTTTGGTTCTAGCGGATAGGTCGGTGAGAATTCCTCACAACATCTTAGAAGATCTTCATGTGAGGGTATGAGGAGTGGAAATACCAATGATTTCACTTTTTTGGATATGGATGAGGAACCCAAGAATCTGCTGCTATTTGGAAGACCCTTTTAAGCTACTGCTAGAGCAGTCATTGATGTTGAGAAAGGAGAAATCTAGATTAAGTTGGGAAAAGACTTCAAAATGAAGCTTAACATCAATGATGCGATGAAGAAGCCAACCATTGAAGGTTAAGTGTTCTCGATTCAGGAAATGAATGCTCTGGCTAATCAGTTATTGGGGGAATTTGTTGTAGAAGATCAACTACAAGTCGCCTTAACTAATTCAGTTGTGGATGGATATTTGATTATAGAAGCTGAGTATTATGAGAAACTTCTAGACACTCATAGGCCGATTAAGAGTTATGTTATGATTCAAGAATTGGTTGAAACAGCATCTGAAGTCAGAGCAGTAGGCCACGATTTGACAGTGACTACGTCAGACTCGACCCCTGGACTTGAGCTGCATGTACTCGAGTGCACCACATCCACAACCTTTGACGAGTGGTATGAACTCAAGGCTCCCAATGTGGAACTGAAATCACTTCCTGCAGAGCTAAGGTATGCTTTCTTGGGACCTAACTGAACTTATCCTCTCATTGTGAATGATGCTTTGAGTAATGATGAGTTGAACATGTTGTTAAATGAACATAAAAGGTTTAGGAAGGTCATAGGTTATTCTATAGCTGACATTAGAGGCATATCACCTAGTCTTTGCACTCATAGGATCCATCTTGAAAACGAATCACATTCAAGCATTGAGCCTCAAAGGACTGAATCCGTATATAAAAGAAGCTGTGAAAAAGGAGATTCTTAAGTTGCTAGATGTTGATGTGATTTATTCAATTTTTGATAGTAAGTGGTTTCACCCGTGCATTATGTCCCTAAAAAGTAGGAATTATTAATGTTGTTAGAAATGAGAAAAATTAATTGATCCCCACTCGGACTATCACTGGCCATAGAATGTGTATTGATTATAGGAATTAAATTCGTTGTCTAGGAAAGATCATTTCTCACTTCCTTTCATTGATCAAATGGTAGAACGGTTAGCTAATAACAAATGATACTACTTCTTAGATGGACATAATGGATTTTTTCATATCCTTATACATCCTGATGACCAAGAAAAAAACACTTTCAGTTGTCACTATGTAACATTTGCATATAGAAGAATGTCATTTGGTTTGTGCAGTGCACCTGCTACTTTCAACACTGCATTACTTCTATTTTTCATATCTGATCAAGGAGACGGTTGAAGTTTTCATGAAAAATTTCTCCGTCTATGGCTCTTCTATCTCCTCTTGTTTGTCAAATATGTAGAGGGTACTTAGGATGTGTGTGGAAACTAATCTGATGCTGAAGTGGGAGATGTGTAATTTTATAGTTAGGAACAATTGTTTTGGAACTACAAAAAATTGTGGTCTAATTATGAGACTATAAAAGTCATTTTAATCAATTAAGATAGTTTTTGTCGATGAAATGGTTAGTAAAATATTTTTTATAGAATTGATTTTTAGTGATTTTTTTTTGAAAAATCTGCTTTGTTGAATTTTTTAGTTTTATTCAAATAACATGAAACTAATCGTGTAGAAAAGAAATTATACGTAGATAGTTCAAAAATATATATAAAATAGTCAAATATTTGTTTGTGTTATGCGTTACTATGTTTATAAACAAATCAATAAAATTGTAAAAAAATTGAATTTTATTTTCTATTTTCTTCTAAATGTTAAAATTCATATGTTATCGTGTCATTTGTCAAAAGACTACACCAATAATATTTCAATGTCTAGAAAAAACTTTAAAATCATGATGTGAGGTCAATGAAAGTAATTATATCTATATGTTATTTTCATATACATGATGTTATTTTATTTGATGTCTTAAAAATTTTGGTTTATTAAAATTTACTTTTTACATATTAAATTTTATTTTTTAGTGTTTTTTTTTTATCTCAAATCAATTATTAAAATGATATCATTTGGTGTTTTAATCTTATATCTATTTAATAACGGTTATCAAAGTGAAAATTAATTGTCTTTTCACCATCATTTCTCTCTTGAATAATCTGTAAGAGGCTTATGAAGAAGCAATTGTCTGTTTTTTGTCCCTTCACGATTCTTTTCCGTGATTTCTATAACCTTTGCATCATTCTTACAGTTTTCAGGAGTTTTTTTTCCTGTCATTAAATTTGTAGAAATGTTTTCCTTTTGCTTCTCCTTCTCCTCCTATATTTTCGGGTTGATATTTGATTTCCTTTTTTTTTTTTGCCGCATATTTTGTTTTGATTTTTCAACTTTGCTTTCCGCCCATCGTTGTCCTGATTCTTCTTCCATATTCACAAGGTTGGTTTCTCTGTCGCAGGCTAATCACTCAAACATGGTGCAAGTTTCTTCCAATTCCCAATTTTTTTAATCCTCTTTCATCTGTTTTTCTACCTTTTTCTTCTCCATCTTCTCTTTAATTTCCCCCACTTTGCGTATACTTGTTCGTCATTATCACCATTACCGATATTAGATATTGTCTTTAGAGGAATAGCAGGCAAGCTGTCTATAATGTGTTTGTCTTTCGTGGACATGTATATTTGTTTATGCTAGAAATAGAAAAGGTTTTTGATCATGCTAGCGAATAGATGACAAACACGTCCCAATCCATGATAGGGACACTTCTTGACCGTTGGGACAAGAAGACAAAGGTGGTCCCAATCCATTTGTCTTCTTATTAAAGTGGTCCCAAAGTGGTCCACACCTTTGTTGGGACCACTTTCTTTTCTCTTTCTTGTAACTTTTCCTCTATAAAACCGATGTAACCTCTCTTTTTATAATCAATGAAACACGATGGAGATTCAATATCTTTACTCTTGATTTCTCTCTTTAATTCTCAAATAATTCCATACTTTTAGTCGAAATTCATACATGGTATCAGAGCTTTCTTTGATTCTTAAGAGTTTTTCTCGTTTCAAAATCTGTTTTTTCTACCAAATCTCTATTTTCTCGGTTGTTTCGTGCAAATCTCCATTGTTGTACGAACAAAAGCTCGAAACTGAAGGAAGAAAATCGCCTTTGACCCTAAAGACACCTAAAGCTTCAATATTTGGTGTAGAAACAAGTCAAAGTCTCGATCTTTCTCAGCAAAAATTCCAAAAAATTTCTAAATCTGTATTGTTTCTTCGTTGTTATGGATTTCAACCATGGAAAATCACCTATTTTTTATGTGACTCTAAAAGGGGTTAACTACCTTATTTAGGCCAAAACCTTGAAGACAACAATCTGCACAAGAAGAGGTTTTTGGAGCCATATCGTGAAGGATAGACCACCAAGGGATTCTCTTTCAAGTGACGGTGAAGATGAAGAATACCTTGAGGAGGATGATGAATGGTTCCAAACTGATCAAGCGGTCAAATCCATCATCCAAAGCTCCTTAGATCCTCCAATCCTTGAAGCTTATTCATATTGTGAAACAGCTAGGAATCTATGGGAGACCTTGAAAAAGGTATATGGAAACGTCTCAAACTTGTCAAGAGTGTTTGAGGTAAAGAAAGCTCTTACAAACCTTCTCCAAGAGGAAATGAAGTTCACAGAATACTTTGAAAAGTTCAGATCTTTGTGGGCTGAACTGGATATGCTAAGGCCAATGTCTATAGATCTGAAAGTTGTCAAAGAAAGAAATGAAGAAGATAAGGTTTTCGGGCTCTTTGACCCAAACTACAAGAATCTAGTGAAGAACATGTTAAGGTCGGCTGCTAACTCGAGGTCTCTTCCATGCCTTGAAGATGTATGCTCTCAAATCCAAAAAGAGCAAGGTTCCATTGAGCTGTTTGAAGGAAAAGGGGATTCAGGACTTCTTTCGGCAAACAAGGCTCAAGGTAGATTTGAGGATAGGAAGAAGTTGGTTTGTGACCACTGCAAGAAGAAAGGTCACTCAAAGGAAAAGTGCTGGCTTCTCCATCCCCATCTCAAACCCGCGAAGTTCAAGGACTCCAAAGCCAATGTGTCTCATGGAGCCTCGGAGGAATATTATCCGGTGCAATACTTGGTTCCTCCTCAAAGTAACAAGAACACCCATCCGCATCCTCTTCTTCATTTAGGGGACACACTATGAAGAAATCAGACCTTGATGCTCTAATCAACTCCCTTAAATCCTTAAGGGATTCTGGTATTTGCTATTACACTCGAACTTTATTTAAACCGCTTGTTATTGACTTGGGAGCCTCTCACCATATGATCAGTCATAAGGATCTTCTTTGCAATATAGAGCCAGCTGTAGGGAGTGTTGTAATAGCAAATGGTGATAGGATATCGGTTAATGGAGTAGGGAATTTAGACTTGTTCGGTAAAAAGTCTAGAGCCTTCTATTTACCGGAAAATTCCTTGAATCTCTTATCGGTTAGAAGAGTTGTTATGGACTTGAATTGCTATGCTATATTTAGACCTAATGGTGTGCAATTTCAGGATATTGAGACCGGAAGCTTGCTCGAATAAGGAAAAGTGAAAAACGGACTTTATGTCCTTGACGACCCTAATCGGTTTATTAGCAATAGTTCGGTTGTTTCTAATTCGGCTGTTGGTAGCCCTAGTAATCTTGTTTGGAATGCTAGAGTTGAACATCCTCATTTTTGTGCTATAAAACTTATGTTACCTAATTTTGTGTTTGACAATATCAATTGTGAAGGTTGCATTTTGGGAAAACATTGCAAATCGGTTTATCCTATATCATCTACTATCAATGAAAACTGTTTTAATCTTGTGCATTCGGATGTTTGGACTTCCCCTTGCTCCTCTAGAGATCACCACAAATATTTTGTTACATTCATAGATGAAAAGTTAAAATATACATGGATAACCCTTATGCCATCAAAAGATAGAGTCTTTGATGCCTTTAAAATTTTTGAGAACTATATATCTAATCATTTCAACTCAAAATTGAAGGTACTAAGAACGGATAATGGAGGAGAATACATGAGTAACTAAATCCAAGAGCACTTAACCAAGCAAGGGATCCTACATCAAACAAGTTGTCTATATAACCCACAACAAAATGGGGTTGCGGAAAGGAAATACAGACACCTAATGGAAGTTACAAGATCCATTATGTTCCACATGAATATCCCTAGAAGATTTTTGGGAGACGCGGTCATGGCGGCTTGCTACCTCATTTATTGGACTCCAACAAAAATACTTCAAGATGCATCTCCATATAAGGTACTAAACAAAACCAAACCTCCTTTAAACCACTTACGGGTGGTTAGTTGTATTTGTTTTGTCTTAGTGCCCGGAGAACTTCGGAACAAACTTGAGGCTAAAAGCACAAAGTGTATGTTCCTTGGCTATTCATCCACCCAAAAAGGATATAAATGCTATGATCCGGAAACTAGGAAGGTTCTTGTGTCCCGGGATGTGAAGTTCATTGAAGATCGAGGATTTTATGACAAACGGGATTGGGAGGACCTACAAGACCTATCCAAACCAGCCATGGATAGGGCTGCAAGCCTCAAATTTCTTCTTGATCGTCTAGGAGTGTCGGATCCCTCTTCACAACCCCCTAGTACATCTATACTCAAAAGCATATCCTGGGATACAAATTCCCCGAGTGTAACGTCTCGGGTCCCGGACGCCCTGAGTGCTCCTCGCTCCCCAGGCCCGGCAAATGATGCCGATCCGGAGTACTTTCCTCCTGGACCTGAATTGGCTCCTACAGTGGAACCAACAGTCCAACAACTCCAGAGAAGCACTCGTACTCGCAACACAAGAGTGTATTACAATAATCAAGTCGTGGCTCATCCGATTCCTAAGGGGATTTCGGTTGACTTCATATCTTCTCACTTTCAAGCCTTCCTTGGTAAGATTGAAAAGGACCAAGTCCCTCAAATCTACAATGAGGCTAAAGAAATCAAGGAATGAGTGGTTGCAGTTGATGATGAAATCCAAGCAATGGAAAGGAACCACACTTGGATAGAAGCGGATTTGCCCCCAGGAAAGAATGCCATGACCTCCAAGTAGGTATTCACCATCAAATACAAGAGTGATGGCACGGTTGAGAGATACAAAGTAAGACTTGTTGCCCGAGGCTTCACCCAAAATTATGGGGTTGACTATACCGATACATTCGCCCCGGTGGCCAAACTCCATACGGTAAGGGTCATTCTTTCTTTGCTACTAACTTATCTTGAGAATTATGGCAGATGCATGTGAAAAATGCCTTCCTTCAAGGAGAACTTGATGAAGAAGTGTACATGATTCTACCTCCCAGTCTAGAAACCAAAGCCACTCCCGGGAAGTTCTAAGGCTTCGAAAAGCGATTTACAGCTTGAAGCAATCCCCTAGAGCTTGGCACCATAAGCTGAGCTTTACCCTCCGAGATCGTGGGTTCAAGAAATCCGAAGCCGATCCCACGCTTTTTACCCTCACAATTTCCCAAGGTATTGTGGTGGTATTGATTTATGTCAATGATCTTATCATCTCCAGAGATGATAAGGAAGGCATCAAGGCTACAAAACTCTATCTTAAATCTGTGTTTGACATTAAGGATCTTGGGGAATTAATGTATTTCCTAGGGATTGAAATTTATCAATCTTCGGAAGACTTATTTCTCTCTCAAAGGAAATACATGCTTGATTTGCTTAATGAGACATGCATGACCGAATGCAAACTGGATAAAACACCTCTTGAGGAAAGCTAAAAGGTCAACCGAAAGGGAGAGAAGCATGATGAAGCATTTGCGGACGCCCAACTATATCAGAGACTTGTGGGTAAGTTAATATATCTTACTATATCTCGGCCTGACTTGTGTTTTGCAGTAAATCAAGTTAGCCAACACATGCAAGCCACGACAAAATATCATTGGACATAATGGAACGGATCCTCAAATACATCAAAGGTAGTTCGGACCAAGGAATTTGGATGGGAAGAAAATGAAAGCTCGGACATTGTGGGGTATTGTGATGCGGATTGGGCCGGAGATCGGAACGATAGGAAGTCTACCACAGGGTATTGTACATTTGTTAGAGGCAACCTAGTAACTTGGAAGACAAATAAGCAAAAGGTGGTGGCATGCTCTAGTGTCGATGCAGGGTATAGGGCTATGAGAACGCTGACCAATGAATTGGTGTGGCTGAGATCTCTCCTTAAAGACTTAGGCCAAAAAGAAAAGGAACCAACTCTGATGCATTGTGACAACCAAGTTGCAATTCATATAGCATATAATTCGGGCTTTCACGAAAGGACAAAGCATGTGGAAGTGGATTGTCACAAGGTTTGAGAACGTATGGAAGACGGGGTTGTTCTTCCATGTTACACACCAAGTGGAGATCAATTGGCGGACATCTTCACCAAAGCTGCAAGTACCAAGGTTTGCAATCACATTTATGGTAAACTTGGTCTTGTAAGGTTGGATCGGCCTTGACTTCATGTCCCCTAACTCGAGTGCCGCATACTCTTTTTCCCTCGGCTAAGGTTTTGTCCCAAGTGGTTTTCCTTATTGAGGTTTTTAATGAGGTGTGGTGTTCGGGTCTCCAAGCTAAGCATTAAGAATGAATGCTTAATAAGGCCGAAGAAAATAAAGTGTAAAAAGAGGGCCGAAGAAAATAAAGTGCAAAATAAGGGGCAAAAGATAAAGTATGTGCAAAAATAGGGTCACCAAGGAAGATGTTCGTTCAAAATGGTCAAATAGAGCCGTTGGTAAAAAGAGGGTCAAGAAGTGGTCCCAATCCATGATAGGGGCACTTCTTGACCATTGGGACAAGAAGACAAAGGTGGTCCCAATCCGTATGTCTTCTTATTAAAGTGGTCCCAAAGTGGTCCACACCTTTGTTGGGACCACTTTCTTTTCTTTTTCTTGTAACTTTTTCTCTATAAAACCAATGTAACCTCTCTTTTTATAATCAATGAAAAATGATGGAGATTCAATCTCTTTACTCTTGATTTCTCTCTTTAATTCTCAAATAATTTCATACTTTTAGTCGAAATTCTTACACATCAGACACAAGATACTATGTGTGACACTAGAGCAAGGCAAGCGAGGACAGAAGCGCAGATAGCCCATCTCATGAGGATGTTGGACACTCCTTTGTCTTTGCCGGAGGATAGCGAGATCAAGAGTTCAGACTTTTAAAACTAATTTGTATTAACAATTTTTAATTAAAACAAATAATAATTAATATTTAAATAATATTTTAAAATTAATTAAATACTTTTTGAATTACATTTAAATATATATTTTTTAAAATTAAAACTTCCCTCGGTTGTCGTCGAGTATAACCAAACGGCCCTCTACGGGAATAACACCGACGACAACCGAGAGACAAGCCTCAACGGCTTCCGATGGCTAAAATTCGACGATAGTCGACGACATCAAATTTTCAAGAGCTGATGTCATCAAATCGACGGCAACCTACAGCAGCTCATCTCCGACAGTGCCTGACGAGAACACCCATTGTTAATTTCTCGTTGGTTTCTATTTAAAATAGTCAACGGGGACCGAGAAAACTTAGATTTTTGACGACCTGTTTCTGATTACATTTTATGTCGGCTATCGCCGATTTATTGGTCTAAACAACAGAAACCAACGAAATCGGTCATGGAAAATATGTATGTTTTCTTGTAGTGTAAGAAAAATAGTTTATTATATTGTAGATGTTCCTAGACAAATTAGAACCACAGAATCCTGCCTTTCACAATGGAGGATATATATATATATATATATATATATATACTGATATACACCCAAGAGTAATGACCAAAATTGGAATCCGAGATATGCTAAACTGACGTAAATAAGTAAATTTGATTATGCATTGATTAGTGCCTTTAAATAACTTTGAATTCGTTGAGGAAATGTGGTTTAGTGGTGTAGTCACTTTATAAATTCTCAATGCACCAATGATCGAACTCCTTATCTGCAGTGGTAGGAGCGGGATTTAAAAGGCAATACGCTAATTGACAAAAAAAAATCTTTTAAATCATAATTTAAGAAAATTAACAAGAATAAATAACGTTAAAGAGTTTCCTAAATATCACGTAATATATTAAATGGAAACGGGACCGAATTAAGTGATGCGAATAGTTAGATAACACGTAACCAAAGACTAATGGTATGGAGGGATTCGCTTAGTTGACTTATTTCTTTTTATTAAAGTGTAATTTAATAATTTCCCTATTCATGATACTGCAATATCAAACCACAACACCGATATAAAATCATTTAATACATATAAATTAAACAAGAATTACGAGTAGTATAACTGATTAGCTTGATCAATATATAGAAATATTTTTCAAGGGATGAATTAATATTTTATGTAAAATAATAAACACGTTAACTCATGGTAACAGTTGGTGGTTCTGTAACGAGGACTCCTAAAACTGACAATTGAAACGTGATCTTATGAATTTGAAAAAAAACAATATTAGTAATAATGAGATGTTTTAATCTGAATGATGAAGTAGGGAAACAAGTGAGTGACGTGTGTGATTTTGTGCTAACGATCCCATTGTACTTGTTTCTCGACCTTCGAGGAACCGTGTCTTAAACGTTGTCAAACCGCTACCAGAAACCTAGCGTTCCCAAACGCGGATCTATACACGGAATCCTCGGCTCATTTGTTGTGATTATGTTGTTGTATTGATGATTTTACTCTTATTGTCGTCTTCTCAACTTCTTTTCTTGTCGGAAGAAATCTTCGAACGATACAATTGTTACGTTATCCAACACCAACACACACACACAAAGCGACTTGCTTCTTTTTTATTTATTTTTTATCAAAAAAGGAAAACCAACCCAATAATTTTGAGTGTGGAATTATTGACATAATTAGTTAACTAGATTGGGTATACATTTCTTGGGTAGTGTATAGGCCTTATACGCCATAATATCGTTACCTGTTTCTTTTTTGTAAATATAATGATTTGGTTAAAAATGTTGTTGTCAGTTAGTATACACAGCTTTTTGATCCAAAATCTCTCAAAACTCTAATTCTATTCGGCTAAACTTTTCTGCAAAAGTTACAATTTGTTGGAATTACTCTCACCTGACACGAACCTAAAACTAGTCACTAACGCTCGGAAACGATGGTGATTATAAAAGGATTAAGAAAAGCAAGAAAATGCTGATTCATGCGAAACCACGTTCTTAGGGTTTTGAGTCGTAATGGCAGTAGCTAGGGTACGGCGTTTGAATATGAAGACGCTCATTATGTTGGCTCCAAAAGCACTACATGGAAGCTTCGAAAAGAGCTAAAGATATCACACAAACGCACAAAATAAAGAAAATCAAGATGGTGAGCTCAAAATATAATGGTGGTAAATTGATATTTTGTAAATTGACTTTTGTTTGTAACATACTAATGAATGATGATAGGAAATATAAGAGCTAGATTGCGATACTGATTAATGTCCCCTTAGGTTTTCGACCAATTGAGGTACATTAGGTCTTTTATGTTAGCTCGGTTCGGTCGGAATCTTTAAGGACGGCGAGCCACAATTTGTGACCCTGAAAATTTATTTTTAGTAGATTAAAACTGTGAAGGCCTTAAATTCGTAGGAAAGATTGTTTTGTTGACCTTCTCATAGGTGATCCAAATACGATGGCTTGATTGGTAGTCCTAAAACATGATATATATATATATAATATATACATATACATATTTATAAAGTATTATATATAATATATATTTAAAATTTTAGAAGTATGAGTCTTGCCCTTTGGGAAGACTATAGAGCCAACAGTCTGTTTTTAGGAGCAAGCGAATCTGCAGTTTGTATATCATAAAGGTGAATTCATTCGACGCCAAAAAAGTGAGATTCACTTCTCCGAATTTGAAGTCCAAATTTTTAATTTGGGGTAAGAATTAAAATGAAGAATATGATTCGGAATCGTTTGTGGGAACACGCGTTTGTCTGTCGCGAAATTGAGCATTATTTTAGCTGACGCACAAACTCATTTTTCTCAATCCCATAGTTCCACGTTATTATTGAGATATGTTTACACCAATACGTACACGATTATATGTAAAGATAATTTTGTTGTTGTCCTTTTAGCATTTTTTTTCTTTTCCACAAGTTTTTTTTTGAGCATCTATTCTTAGAAGGGTGATTTCTTAGAAGGGTGACTTAGTGGCAAGTATTTTTTGTACATTAGGTGAATGTCACGTACATTTTATCAGATTAAGGAAAATAATCTTCAGATAACTACACTACTATACACTTAAAAGAAACTAATAAGATCTCGGTCAGTTAATAACCGAATATTGAGTAATAAATGAGACAATAACTGAGTTGAATTTTCTTTTTTTTATAAGGTGGTTGAATATATATTTGATATTTTTTGTTAGCGGATAAATATATATGAGGTGTAGTTAGCATGCACATGTATGGATTGTACATGGTGTGTTCGAGTTAGCAAGTAAAGTGTAAGTAATATATTATGCATGTGCATTGTATATGATGTTGTAATTTAGCAGATAAATATGTAGGAGATGTAGTCATCATATATGTGTGAATTGTAGAAGATAAACGGTTTGGACTTGAGTAGGTTGAAAAAAGACATACAACCTTGGCAAGAACGACGTTCTGCAGAATATATGACTCATGCTCCCTTAGGTTCCTTAAATTCTGTAGGGGGCGTAGCTACTGAGATCAATCCTAAGTCAAAGGGTCGAGAAACTCAAGGCCACTATTTTTGAACAACTTGGAGTTTTGGACCGATACAACAAGAGTTGTTTATTAATATCATAATATCTTCGAGTTAGCAAGTAAAGTGTAAGTAATGTATCACGCATGTGATGTTATATATGATGATGTGTTTTTAGGAGATAAGTATGTAGGAGATATAGTTAACATATACATGTACAATTGTAGAAGGTGAATTCAAGTTAGCAGGTAAAGATGCAATAATTTATGCATGTAATAAGAAACATGGTTAGGGATACATTAAATAAAATTTGAAAGATGTAAGTTAGCATGTAAGAGTGAAATAATTGTTATCTGATGTCGTGTTTTTAGCAGATTAATATATAGGAGGTGTAATTAACACATATGTGTATAAATTGTAGAATGTGTCTTCAAATTAGTAGGTAATATGTAATTAATGTATTATGTACGTATAATAGATACTTAAAATAATCCAATACTATAGTTTAACCCAATCAAAAATAGTAGACTACTTGTTCAATGTGCTATAACGCAGGTGTGTCAGAGAGTGCATGAATTATTACATAAATATATGGGTTAATTACATGTCTAGTTCAGAAAAATTGAAATTACAAATCCAATCTTTCAATGTCAAATAAGACAGTTTTACTTTTATTTCCTTTGATAAGAAAAACAATATTACGAAATTGTCATTAATGAGTAACTCCACGTCAGTGCGCGTAAAACGAGAAATAATTGTGGTAGATGTAGGTTAATTGGAGTAGTTATGTAGGTTTTTTACGTATGATAATGGAGGTTTATTATGTACTGTTATATAGGTTCATTACGTATTGTTATGTATGTTTGTTATGTATTGTTATGTAAGTTTTTTTACGTATTGTTATGTAAGTTTTGTTACATACTGTTATGTAGGTTTTTCGTACTGTTATGTAGGTTTTTTACGTATTGTTATAGGTTTGCTATGTACTATTATGTAGGTTTTTTACGTACTGTTATGTAGGTTTTTTAATGTACGATTATGTAGGTTTTGTTACATAACAGTATTGTAGGTTTTGTTACGTACTGTTATGTAGTTTTTTTTATGTATTATTATGTAGGTTTGTTATGTATTGTTATGTACTGTTATGTAGGTTTGTTGGTACCTTCATAGGTTTGTTGCCTTTCATGTAGTTTTGTTTTATATGTTGTAGGTTTGTTGTCTTTGATATAGATTTGTTGTATTTGATGTAAGTTTGTTGTCTTTGCTGTAGGTTTGTTGTTTTTGATGTAGGTTTGTTTCTTATGATGTAGGTTTGTTTTATTTGAAGTAGACACCATTTTCAAAACAAACCTACATAATTTGTCTTAAACCTACATAACATGAAACAAACCTACATCATATATATGCACAAACCTACTTTACATATATGCACAAACCTACATTACAGTACATCACATATATGTATAAACTTACATCACATATATGTATAAAACAATATAGTTATTCACCCAAATTTTTGTTCTTGTAATTAGAAAATTAAAAATAAAACAAAATTTCTTGAATTAAAATAATAAATATGTAAATTTATGCAATTTGAGCTGCAACCATCGCGATGTACGGACCATTGTACATGGTAAGATGTGACGTCACGATCCATCCTCGCGATCTTCATTACTATCCTCGTCGGCATTGGTTTATTAACATCATTTTTTATCAACTTAATTATTAAAAATTATACGATTTACATATATATATAGCATACGTGTAAAATTTTAATTGGTTAAAGTTTGACATATATATAAATTATACTTGTATGATGTAATACAAAAGTATTATATATTAGCGCATATATTCTATACTGTTCGAGATATATTCACAAATTTCGTGACAACGATTTTATCCTTTTTCTATAGAAAATAGAAATCAATATCCTCTTGTATTTGATATATATATATATAGTTGACATTCTTTTCCAATTTTATAACTTATTACTTTATACATATATCCCACACGATTGGCATATACATTATATCTCCATACATCTCTATCTTATAATGTACGTTATATATATTCTGATCTGCATTTAACACTATCAAAAGGGAACTATTAACAACTAACTCATTTATTTGCCTTAAACCAATATTCTTGTCCTCTAAACTTAATTATTAAAACCGCAAATGACTCTTACCTTAGTGGCAGACGATAAATCCACATAAGGCAGCTCATTTGTACAACCATGGATCGAGTCTCCCCGTCTACATTATGTAGAAATTTGGTTATTGGGCCGGTCAGTTGTGGCCTAATGTAATTTGTCGTTGACAAAAAAAACTTAATTATTAAAACCGAGTTATTCACTTTCCTAGTTAGAGTAATTCTAATAATGACTATGACATGGGGAGATAGATTATTTTCCATTATAAGAAAGTTTTAGGGTTTAGATCAAGTTTTGTTGATCTATTTATTGACAAAAAAAAATTAGTTAAGAAAATTAATGTGATAGTACTACGTACAGTCTACAGCATAATACCTAAGTCACATTCACATATCTCAAAATCTATGATAAATTCAAATGTAGATCCAATAGAGAGTATTTAATAAATAGATTATTGTATATATTTGGATGCAATTCATTTTAATGATATCTGTTAGTTAATTAGCTGATTAGTTAACTTTAGTTAGGACTCTACTAGACTGTATAATTATAAATCTCATTTGTACTTCCTTTTTATTTAATATTGATTAAAGTTAGGTGGGGAAAATTATTTTTGCTATGAAAAAGTGGTAATAAAATTACTATTTGATGGTTATATTTTGCATATTAAAAGAAAACAATTTTATGGATTCGATGCATGCATATGCATGAACCAAAAATTGGCCATTAGTCTTGTAGCAGGCCAAACATTGGGGTCCAAGAGTCGTATATGCAACCACCATGCATCGAACCTATATTAATTTTCTGTTACGACATATATCATATGTAAGCTGTCTAGTTGCAGGATTTAGAAAATGAAAGTTTCGTTAATTTAGTTTTTTGTATAAATGTTCTTTTCACGTGTTATAGCCACCAACATATTCCAACCATTCGATGGAATTATAGAAAGGGAAAATAGGGACGTCGTAAATTAGGGATGTTTTCGCAACTCCTTTACGACGTCAGTGCATTTAGTCGTAAAAGAGTAGTAAGCGGACAACGAAAAAAAATCGTTGTAACTTAGTTGGGAATTTACAACGTTTTGACAACGCTTTGTCATTTGCAATACAGTTCGTTGTTAATTAGTCCCTAACTTGCAACTTGTTTACGACGTAAATTTTTTACAACAAGTTAAAAACGAAACTTGAAATTCGGTACACACGTTTTTGTGTTACGTAATTGGTTAAAAAAAAATTTAATATATGTCGTAAAGACTTTGTTAAAAATAACATTTAATTGTTAAAACGTCTTTACTTTGCAACTCTTTTACGACTAATTGGTTTACAACTACTTAAGGACAAAATTTTAAACTAGATATTTATGGTTAGTTACATACGTTGTAAATTACTCGTATTTGGTATAAGGTTGTAAAATCATTGTTAATTTTTTGCCTATATGAGGAGGAGGGCTCTCTTCATAAATCACAACATCAAACAACCAAAAAAAAACTTGGTAGAGAGGAAAAAAACGGTTTGGAGAAGAAAAAAAAATTTATGCAAAAATAACGGTTTTGGGAAAAAATCCAAAAAATGTCTTTTGGTGGAGATATATTTGAGCAACGGAAGTGGATGTGTATGCATAGAGATGTTGCAGGAATCGTGACAAAGGAGTTTATGAACGGGGCATAAATATTCATGCACCAGGCTAGTCAAACCAAAATCACGCTTGAATCGGGTAAGATGTTCTGTCCTTGTCGGAAATGCAAAAATGTGAAATTCACCCGAGTAGAAATTGTTTGGAATCATCTATTAAATAGAGGGTTTACACCATATTATTACATTTGATTTCACCATGGGGAAGGTGATAGTGTTGGTGGAAATGATGAACCAAGTAGTAGTAATTTTAAGAATGTTGAAGGTAATATAGGTGAATCGAGTAATTTGTATGTCGTTGGTTATCAGAATGCGATTTATGGGGTTGTAGAGCATGATAGGATGCATGAGATGTTCACAAATGCATTTCAGGAAACTAATACTGATCAACCTATAGTTTGTGAGGCACCCAATTTATATGCAAAAAGGTTTCATGACATGTTAGATGCTGCAAACCAGCCTCTCTACGAGGGATGTAGAGAAGGTCTGTCTAAATTATCATTGGAAGCTATGATGATGAATATTAAAACAGAATGTAATTCATCTCATTCATGCATGTATATGTGGAATGATTTGCTCAAAGAGTATTTGCCGGAAGAGAATGTGTGTGCTGAATCATATTATGAGACACAGAAATTGGTCTATAGTCTTGGGTTGCCTTGCGAAACAATTGATGTTTGTATAGATAATTGTATGATTTATTAGAAAGATGATGATCTGTTACAAGAATGTCGATTCTATAAGAAGTCAAGTCAAGATATAAGCCACAAGGGAGTGGGCGGAAGAAGGTACTGTATCAACGGATGTGGTACTTACCAATAACTGATAGGTTGAAGAGGTTATATCAGTCGTAAAGGACAGTAGTTGCGATGAGATGGCATGTAGAGCATTCACAGACAGGTGGAGAGATTAATCATCCTTCAGATACAAAGGCGTGGAAACATTTCAATACGGTACACAAATATTTTGCTAGGAATATTAGGAATATTTATCTTGCTCTATGCACCGATGATTTTAGTCCGTTAGGAATGTCTGAAAGACAATATTCTTTGTGGCCAGTAATCCTTACGCCTTATAACCTTCCTCTGGGGATGTGCATTGAAGAAGAATTTTTATTCCTAAGTATACTAGTTCATGGTTCTAATCATCTGAAACGGTCTCTTGACGTAATCTTGCAACCTCTTATTCATGAGCTGAAACAGTTATGGACGCATGGGGTTCGAATATATGATTGTTCTGCCCAAAAAAAATTTACGATGAAGACGGTGCTTATGTGGACGATAAGTGACTTCCCTGCCTACGGAACGTTATCAGGTTGGACAACACATGAGAGATTGGCTTGTCCATATTGCCTTGGGAGGATATATGCATTTCAACTGAAGCATGGGAGGAAGACATCTTGGTTTGATTGTCATCGTCGATTTCTTCCAATTAACCATCCGTGCCGATGAAACACGACTCTATTCAGGAGTAAAGTTAAGGTAAGGGATCCCCCACGACTGTATCTATTAGGTGAGGAAATCAAAGCAAACATGGATCACTACGGTGCTTTAGCAACTGTTCCTCGAGGAGGTAATTGGCACGTTCCTAGTAATATGACGGAGTATTATGGACGACATCATAATTGGCATAAGAATAGTATATTTTGGGAGCTGCCATATTGGAAAGATTTGTTGATTCGACACAATTTGGATGTGATGCACATCGAGAAGAATTTTTTTGAGAATATCATGCATACGATTATGAATGTGGCTGGTAGGACTAAGGATAACATAAATTCACGTTTAGACTTACCAGCTATTTGTTCTAGAAGTGAGTTGCATATCAAAAGCGACGGCAAAACTCCAGTTCCTATATTTAGATTGTCATCGGAGGCGAAAACGGCGTTATTCAGTTGGGTGTCATCAAAGGTGAAGTTTCCTGATGGTTATGCTTCGAATCTCTCAAGATGTGTTGAGCAAGAGCAAAAGTTTACATGGATGAAAAGTTATGATTGTCATGTGTTCATGCAACGACTACTGCCCTTTGCTTTGGCCGAGATACTTCTGAAAAATGTACACAAAACACTTGCAGGTATTTGTTTAACATAATTTAGTAATGGATATATACCTATATATATAACTCATATAATGTGCGTTATATATTTTAGGTATTGGAGCTTTTTTTAGAGATTTGAGTGCACAAACAATCACAATAGAAGGTTTGGAACAACTTTCAACAAATATCCCGCTCTTGTTGTCCAACTTAGAGAAGATTTTTCCTCCTTCGTTCTTTGATGTTATGGAACATCTCCCAGTGTAGCTTTCTCACGAAGCACTACTGGCTGGACCTGTTCATTTTCGATGGATGTACTCATTTGAGCATTTTATGAAAACTCTTAAAGGCAAAGCAAAGAATCTGTCAAAAGTTGAAGGGTCAGTCGTTCTTGGTAGTCTGACTGAATAAATGTCGCATTTCACATCGTATTACTTTGCACCCACCTTTCACATCATATTACTTTGCACCCACCTTTCACACACGAAAAGAGCACCTAGGAGATATGATGATGGTGGTGTTGCCCCAAATTATGTAGTAGAGGGAGTTCCTGGTATCTTTTCCCCAATTGGGCATCTAAGTGGCAAATTAAAAGAAGTTTGGTGGAGTAGTCCTAAACACCGTCACGCGGCAAACACGTATATATTTCTGAATTGAACTTAAGTGCTTCCGTTTCAAATATATATATATATATATGTATATTACTTGTATATATTTAATACTATATGTCTAGTATTACTAATTAAATTAACATATTTCTATACATGTATAGTTTATTTGTTAGTCAAGTAAAAGAAACTATTGAAGGAATTTCAGATGCAGAAGTACTTAAGCGGAAAGAGATGAATTGTATAATTACGAGAATTCTAATTACGTCATAATTAATTTTTAACTGTGTATACAGGTTGACTATGATGATCCATCATATCCACCATGGTTTCATGATTAGATTCAAGGTCTTATTGCTAAGATAACAACAACACTCATGTATTTCATCAGAAGATACACATTTCATATCTTTGAGTACGGTGTAAGGTGTGCAACGGCCAATAGGGGAGTATGTGTGAAGGGTGAAACTGATTTCTATGGGGGTTTGCAAGAAATTGTCGAAGTGGAATTTGTGGGATTAATTGGGTTGAAATGCGTGCTATTCAAATGTGACTGGTTTGATCCCGTAATTAACAGAGGTGTTCGCTACAGCAAATTTGGAGTTGTGGATGTAAATGGGAGGAGAAGATACAACAAATTTGAGTCTTTCATCTTAGCATCGTAAGCATAACAAGTTAGCTTCATTCCATATCCTAGGATCAAAGAGTCTTGAATCAATTGGTTAGCTACAGTGAATATCACTCCCTGTGGGTGAATTATTAGAGGTGCAGATTTACCGTTGCAAGAAGAATCATGTATATTTATACAAGTGCTCGATCAAGCTACAGAGCTAGTGGTGCTTATTGATCCGGAAAACCAAGAATACGAAGATCTCCCTGTAGAAGATGTTGACGACGAGGAACGTGACGAGTTTGAGGAAAGTGATAATCCGAGTAGTGGAAATGGTAGTAATGGTGAAGAATCTGATTCATATTATGGTTTAACATGTACGAACAATCTAGGTTACAATTTTCATGTATCTTCAACAATCTACGTTATACAATCAAAGTTTTTTAATCACTTGAATTTAATAGATTACCTATGTTTGATACGCAAAAACATATGCATAGCTGTTGAAAACATAGATATACATAAACCGAAAAACACTTTGAAAAATAAAATAAAAAAGAAACTCGTAAAAACGTTGTAAGTTTAAAACGTCGTAAAGACGTTTGCAGCTAAGGATATTTTCGTGGCTCCAAATCGCGAGAATTTTCCCCTTTTACATATCGATCGACTAACTAGTACTTATTGGTACGTTTTCATTTAGATATTAATTTATTTATTAGATTTACAAATTTTAAATAATTATTTATAATTAAATAACTTCTCCTTATATCATTTTAAAAAATTCCAGGTTTGGTGTGGATAGCAAGGTGGGGCGAAGCATCACAAAATGCATCAAAAGCTACTTCGTGGAGGCAACTCCAAATTGGAAATCAACACCCCACTACATTCGCATTACATGGTTCAACATTTTCACGGTAATTAATTTTTTTGTTTTAAAAAAAATTCTTTTTATTAAACATATATAATCAATATATATATATTAAATCATAATTAATTTCTTTATTTACTTGCAACGTTGGAATTGGGACGTCTCCATCAACGAGACTGTCTGACATGAGTTCAACCACAAAGCAATGAAGCGACTTTGTAACACAGTTTCAGACTGGAAGACCAATTGGGAGGTGAAGGGAGATGTCAGGAAACCTACTTTCATTACCAACGCGTGTTGGGAAGGGTTGAAGACTTATTGGGTAGACCCCAGGTCGGTGAGGAGAGATGCTCAGTGCTCCGCCTCGCAGAAGACGATTGGTCCAAATGGGTTGACAATCGCTATGCCTCACATTGCAGGCCAGATGCCTTTCGGCGGAGGTGCCATACAGATAGTAAGTTGTTTAAAAAATATATATTTTATTGTTCAATATTATTTAACCAAAATTACTATTAATTTAAATTTTCATTTTGTATGCGGAAAAAAACTGGACAAATTCCTACGCTTCCAGAATTATACGCCGCAACTCATAAGAAGAAGTATGGCATCTTCTTTGATCCTCGATGTGAGCGGCTACACAGTCAGGTTGAAGCTGCTGTTCAGGAGCGTCAAACTCAGATTTCCCAGGAAACCCCCGATGGAACTCCTGTGGAATTGAGTGCTCCTGAAATCATGCAATATATAATCAGGTATTTAATTTAATAATTTATTACTTTTAATTCTCTAACATAATTTATATATTTATTATTCCTTGACAAAACGGTTTTCTAGATTGCTCCGAAAAAAGGGACGGATTATTGGAATAGGATACGCCCAAGATGTCAAGAGAGTCACATCTAACTGGATAGGGGAAAACTCACTCCGCAGTCAATTGCAGGAGTCCCGTGCAGAAATAGCCGAGCTAAAACAAGCGATGGATCAGAAATTTGCATCAATGGAGTCCATGATGGATATTTTGGTTACGGGCAATCCCCATGCAACTGAGGCTTTGGAGCGTAGACGTCGGAACCTCGGGATCAGGCCTACGGAGAATGTCAAACTCGATTTGAACGAACGAGTTGCCGAAGATCAAGACGATCGTAGTACGGACATGTTCAACGAACTACTACGATAAATATTTTGTAAATTTAATAACCTTTGTAAACATATTTTAATATCATATTTTATTTTTAATTAATTCAATTCATAAATTTATTAAATTACAAAAATTTAAATGAATATTTTTAATAAAAAAATTAAAACAATTATATGTCCCTAATTCGTTGGTAAGATACGTAAATTAACGTTCCTAATTAGTTGTAAAATATTTGTCCTTAAGTAGTTGTAAAACATTTCATCTTTAATTAGTTGTAAAAATTTCGTCTTTAGTGAGTTGTAAGATGTTTCGACTTTAATTCGTTGTAAAACATTTCGATTCTAATTAGTTGTAAACATGGCGTTGTCAGTTAGTTGCTAAATTTACAACACACTTACAACGTTTCCTTTAACATCGCCTTTGCAACGACATCATAAGTTACGACGTTTATACGACGTTACCTTTACAACGTCTTAACATCTCGAAACGGGAGTTGTTAAATTTTACGACGTTTTTACAACTCCTTTTATCTTACGACGCGCATGACACGACTAAATACGTGGGGTCCCTAATTCGTTGTAAAGTGCGTTAACAACGAATTATGAACGAATTTAGGAGTTGTAAACGACGTGTTCTCTTGTAGTGATAATCAAGATTCTGGTCCATCAGGCATGTATGATGACATGCGTCAGTTGTGGATCTGGCTCAACATGTATGTATCATGTTGATGCGTATGTTGTGGTGTTTTTGAGATGTTAGGTTATACCACCTATCATCTTGAGGAGCATGTTATAATGTAATTTCTCACATCGGAAGTTGACACCATTATCATTTACTATATGATAAATGCATATTTACTCACTATCAATTGATTTTGAGTTGGAAACCCATAATTTAACAATGGTATAGTATCAAATATATGCCTCTTTGTAATAAAGCTGCCGAGACTCGAAAGTTAAGACCACCAATAATTGTATGCGATTAAACTCAGTTTTCGCATGTTGTAAAAATGGATGTCTATGTCACGCATCTTATCCGACATCATAGGGCCAGATCACGGCAAGGTCTACTGAGAATATATATCTGCATATCTAAACTGATCATGGTATAATTACTCGCTGCTATAAACACGTCTTAATGATCATGAGTCTAACCTGACATAAGTAGTTGTATCTGTTAACCTAGGAGAGCTTTTGAAGGAGGGTGGAGAGCATGATCAAGTCTTGGATTCGATTTCTATATGATAGGGAAAACCATTATAACTCTTTGTCTACAAAAAATGCATGACCCCAAGGCTTGCTTTTGATATGTCGTAAATATATGGAAAACATACTATCATATAATAAGTGCTTAGATTTGGTTTTTAGAGAACCAATCAATTATGATAGGTGAAACTAAGGGCATGATTGGTTAAATCTGTAGCTTTGTATTTTTTGCTGTAGAGTTTAGGCTCCATATCATTTTTGTAGGTGTTGAATGATTTTATTGTTGTAAAGTTCATAAATTGGCTTTCTAAAACAATGAGAACCGAAAATAAATTTAGATATATTTTTTTACTTTCTAGAACAACGAAAACTATTACCAATCAGACCTTAAAATATTTGCGGTTTGTAATTGATTAAAATCTTGTTACAGAGAATGTTATGGGCGAAAGTTATTTAATGGGGACCTCATGGGCATATAAATATACTAGTATGTGTTATTACTTTCATACGTGTTCTTGATTCTTTGTCCTGAAATTCGTTAGTACAGTATGAAATAAAATGAAATGCTGAGCTCATATTTATAGAATTTTTCTCTTCACACTTTTAAAAATAAAGCTTTTTGTGAGTTGCAAAATGTGGAAGTGGCGAGTCGAGAATAAAATCCTCACGTAAGAGCTGAAGGGGACGTGGCCTAGAGAAATAAAGAGGCTCTATTTTGGATAACTATTTCTCCAACTCATAAGATTCCTCTTGATAGGCTTTACATATTCCATTTTGTGAGGAAGAGAAATACAACATCTTAAAAGCTTTATAATGCAAATGCAGAAATCCTAAACCTTTTACAACAAAAAGAAGCAAAAATCCAACTCATCTGGTAAATTAAATTTCGATTAATGATTGATATATATGCTTTGATCTTCCAACTCAATTTTTTTCATCCAAAAATTAAAATGACGACCTGATTAATGGAGCAGAGACGTGTTAATGAAATTCAAGAGAAAATATAATTATGGTAAAATGAAAGAGGAAACTTGGATTAACTCAGAATTTAAAGTATAGCTATAACCAAATCCTATGAACTCTTTTTGATTCTCACTCATCCTCCAAGGACAAGATGAGATGTATCCTATTTGTACATAAAACAATGAAGGACATTAGATCGATTGGACGTCTGACGCTGTGCATTTTGTTTTATTCAAATGTTGAAAAAGTACTTATAAATGCATTTATATATAATTCATTCTGAGTTCCTAAATGAATTATCTAACTTCTTAACTGAATTTTAACCCAAAGAAGAAAAGTTTCTAAAAGCATCTTCATCAAAAAAATTAGTAGTTTTCTTCACTAATAAAATAATACAAAGTAACATCCAATAAATAAAATATTAATATATATGAGAAAATCTGAGAAATTATGATTTGAGCAGAGACGTGTATATGATACAATTTTAAAATTTTGATTTATTTAGAAAATATAGAATTAGCTATCTATGAAGTCCTATTATGCATAGCTTTTAATTATATTTTATAATATTTTATTATTATTTTCAGTTAAAATATAAAGTAAAATATTAATATTATATTAGTGAAATGTTTAGACCATCTATATTAAAAGACTTTCCCACGAGTCTCTCATTTTGAGAGACATTAAAAGATTGTTGATAGACTTTTTTACGTACACATATCATAATATTATTAGTTCAGAAAAAACTTTTTAGTAAATCAAATCTCAAATAGTTTTAAATATTAATTAACTATTTTATTTATATTTTCTTGATTTTGATGTATCTATAAATCACATAAAATAAAATTATCTATTTTCAAGTTTCATATTGCATATTTTTAATTTAAATATTAATATTATTTTTAATTTAAATTTTATATAATCAACCTAAAATAATATTGTGTAAGTAAATACTATAATATATTGATTGTATTCTTAAATATAAATAATATTTAAAATAATAATATAATATTCTCATGGATGCATATGTTTTTAGATAGATGTCAGTCTTTCACAAGAATATCTTGTCAAACAAAAAAACATATATATTAAACAACAATTGTTTTATTAAAAAAGTTTCTCAATAAAGATAAAAAAAAGTTTTTAATTTGAGAGACTAAAAATGAAATTTTCAAAAAATTTGATACTCTTTGAATAAAAAAATATTATATTATTTTTTATTAGATTAATTTTATATATATATATGAGAGACTCTGATTGCCATTGCAAAATTATTCAAATAATATAAATAAACTAAAAAATATTAAAATTTTTGAGAGACTCTCCCTTGAGCTTCTATTTGGAGATTGTCGAGAGACTTTTTTATGTACACATGTCAGGATATGATTAGTTCAGAAAAAAACTTTTAGTAAATCAAATCTCCAATGATTTTAAATGTTGATTAACTAGTTTATATACATATATATATTATTTTAGAAAAAAGAAATTTGATGTATCTATAAATCATAAAATAATATGATCTATTTTCAAGATCCACATTGCATATATTAAATTTATATATTAATATTATTTTATTTTTATTTTATTTAATAAAATCAAAATAATATTATGTAAGTAACTACTACATTATATAGATTATATTTTTATTTAAATAATATTAAAAATAATAATATTTTTTGTGAGAAGAGCATCTTCAGTCTCTCATTTTGAATCTATCAACAATAAAAATTGATATAATATATTGTTTAGTTAAATTTTAACTCTTAAAAAATGAATAGTCCAATACTAAGAAGACATATAGATTAAGATCCCATAGTGTCTCATTTGAGAGACTCATTTTATTCGCTCTTTTCTTTTCATTACTTTTTATTTTTTGATTGTTAAAAAACTATTTAATATTTGAAGATGTTCTTACCAAGAAATATAAAAATCAAATATAAGTTTCTCAATTTTATCGGTTTATTAGGACCCATTGCAAAATCTGTGATTCTGTCTAACTTTTAATCTACGTAATATAGTTATATAGCAAGCTTCATTTACCTTATTGAGCCGCAAATAGTAGTTTTTTTTTTTTTTTTTTTTTTGTCAACTAGCCTACTGTCTTTTAAATCCCACTCCTACAACTACAGGTATTGAGCCGCAAATAGTAGTTAAAGCCGAGAACAAACCAAACCTACGAAAATAACAATTTTTTTAAAAAAAATATAGACCTATACCTTTCTTAATATAAAAAAGAAAAAAACATATACCTTTGTGTTCTTAATTAATCATTTAGACTAGAGATCGCTTTATGGAACCGTACGAAGGACATTCTAACCTTTTAGTCATGACGATAAATGTGTCTGATAAAAATATAAAATAAAGATAAGTTCGAAAATCATTAGATTCTCAATAACTTACATTGTGTGATCCAAATTAAAGTAAGACTTGGGATGCTTTCGGATACGATATCATTACAAACGAAATCCAAACATCTTTTCCGATCTCATCCAATAATCATAGTCTTCTTTGCCTCTATATAAACAAACACTTCTCAACTATTTCATATCAACAATACCATTCTTCTCCAAGTAGAATCAAAGACTTGTATTTTCTCTCAAGTCTTTACAAAATCTATTTGATCTATCTATCTTTCAAACGTGTAGATTCATATACCTTCATAAGCAACAGCAATGGAGATGATAACAAAGATGGTTATGGAGAGACCAGTGGTGATATACAGCAAGAGCTCATGTTGTATGTCTCACACGATCAAGACCTTGCTCTGTGACTTTGGAGCGAATCCAGCCGTGTACGAGCTCGATGAGGTATCTAGGGGAAGAGAGATTGAGCAGGCCCTGTTGCGGCTTGGGTGTAGCCCGGCAGTTCCTGCGGTTTTCATCGGAGGAGAGTTGATCGGTGGAGCCAACGAGGTCATGAGTCTACACCTTAATGGATCCTTGATCCCTATGCTCAAGCGAGCTGGTGCATTGTGGGTTTAGACTTAAAGAATATTTAACTAGTTTACTTGATCTAAGTTAAGTAAGCAGAATAATATTATGACACATCTTTGGTTTCCAACATGGTGATTTGATGAATCCACGTTGGATCAATAATCAGGGTGTTTTTCTTCTTCTTTCTTTTTCTTTTTTTCTGAGAGGTTCTCGTAATTTAAAATGTATTGAATTACATGAACTATTATGAAAAATATTGACCTACATAATTAATATGTAATGATGAGAATAAATAAAGACTTTACTAACTACTAATATACTAATTAATTCCTTCTGTTGCAAAATCTATAACGTTGTTGTCTCAAATTTTCCTTAAATTTTCCTCTGATTATATATATTATGTTCCCCCTAAACTGAAACTAAAATAAAGATACGATAGAATATAACTAAAACTACTAAATAAAATTTTGTAAAAATGTAGCGAAACATCCATGTGCAAAGTGTCAAAAACAACACTTCATGAAAGAGGAGTAAAAAACATTTTTCTAGGCATCAAGAATGTTATATTATTTACTATTTTCTTTTTAATATTAAACCACCGATTTATTAACCAAATTTTACCTAATGTAAATAGCATAATTCGTTCTTTAGATTTATAAATACTTTACTTTTAATAGATTTACCATATACTATTAAAGTAAATACCACCTATCATCTATATTCAGATAACATTAGAAGTTTAAAACTAGTTCATAAATAACTAATCCATGATTCTATTATCCATATGTCCTACAGAAATTGACGTTTTGGTTTCTGTTTTCTTTATTCTTCAAATGTTTGTGTTTTCTATCGAGTTTCTTGCTAAACTAAAATTATGAACTTAAATATTAGAATCACAATAGTTAACAAAAAAGAAAAAGAAGAAGATAGAGAAGTGAGTCATTTAAGTCGCGGGAAGTAGTGAAGGTGGGACCCAAAAAGGCGTTGCAAATCGCGAGCATTAAATATCTTCGGCGAACTCAAATAACACTTCTCCAGAAACAGACAAGACATGTCGCCATAACTCAACGAACCAAACCACACATGACTCAACCGTTGTCTCTCTCTCTCTCTCTGGCTTAACTAAGCCCAGATCGTTTCAAGATTCGCTTTTTTGCTGCTAGAAAACAAAAGACACGAACTTACTTGGCCCCTTTACTTATTGCTTTAAAGACAACACATTTCTGTGCTTCCGTAAGCAAAGTCAATCATTACCCTCCGCTTGCTAAGATTCTTTACGACGTCGTTTCGTTCTCCTTTTCGTTTTGGAGCTGTGGATATGGATGGCTAGGCTGTTCTGGTGGTTGATTCTTTCTAATAGATTGTTTCTCGCCAAACTAAACAGGTGAGTGTTATGTAGATCTCTGTTCTGTCGGATTTGGGTCAGCTTCTGAATCTTAGATTCACAAGAAGTTATGAACGGATTCTGTTTTAGAATATCAGAAATTCCTTGCTTTGGGCATCTCTGGATGATGACAATGTAGTTTTTTTTTTCTTTTCCTGTGTGTAACTTTTTCTCTTAGGGTTTCTGTGTCTGGGAATTTCTGAGAAATTGGAAGAAAATGTTCAGCTTTTCCAAGAGGCGCATGAGACTTGGCAGGTTAGTCTTCTTTTACAGTCCTGTAAATCAAATCACCTTTTTGGGCTTTGTATTGATTTTCTTAAAGTTGGGTACTTTTTGGGTTTTTAACTTTTCAGTTTTTAATAAACAACTTAAGCGATTTGATCGTAGGAATCACCTTTTATATTATTTGTTTCAGGAGTCAAGTAATTCTTCTCTTTCTTTAGTCCTATGAAGTACCGTTGAATCTTTGGTTTGTTCTCAATATGGGGTTTCTATTTTTAGGTTGATAAGCAATTTTAATTAATGTAAATATATTTCATGGTTACATTCAATTGATTATGCTTCTTTTCGGAATATGAATGTAACTGATCAGAGTTAAGAAGGTACAGCTCTCGGATTCTGTTCAAGGATATAAGAGTCCTATGCGAGTAACCAAACGCGTAGATAACTCTAGTGTAAGTTATACAACAATGCCACGATACTTAGCTGTTTGTTGGTAACACCAACTGTTATCTGATTTGCAAGAAACATGATGCAGAATGAAGCTGCTGTGGCTGCAACTAGTTATTCTGATGAATTTGATTTCCAGCCACCATCGGGGAATTCTGAGAACTGGATGGTGTTATCTGTTGGTGGGGACAAACCAGCTCCTCGCTTTAATGTAACAAATTTCTTGGTTGTTGTTTTATCCAGAGTCATTAGCTTTACAGTTCTTTTCGGAAACATATTGTGTTTACTTTTTTATGCAGCATTCAGCGGCGGCTATTGGGAACAAAATGATTGTAGTTGGTGGAGATTCTGGTAATGGCTTGTTGGATGATGTAAAGGTAAAAAGAAGAGGGACAAATTTTCGGTTTCTAGAACTAGTTTAAGGGATTGATAGTCTTAGTTTTGCATTTACAGGTGCTTAACTTTGATACATTTACATGGTCCACTGTGTCTTCAAAAGTGTACTTATCGCCAACTAGTCTTCCTCTCATGATTCCTGCCTGGAAAGGCCATTGTTTGGTAATTCATTGTTGGTTTGAGCAAAGATGTTTTCTGGTGTTGTGGTTTTATACTTTTCGGTTTTGATTGTTTATATCCGTTGTTAGGTCTCTTGGGGTAAAAAAGTGCTTTTGGTGGGTGGTAAAACAGATCCTTGCAGTGATAGAATTTCAGGTTACACACTGCTTATTAAGATTTTACAGTTTAGAATTTCAATGTTTGCTCTGCCTAAAATGGTGTTGTACTCGTTTTTGTTATTGGCAGTTTGGGCATTTGATACTACATCAGAATGCTGGTCGTTACTGGATGCAAAAGGAGACTTACCGGTAATTTTTGGAAGTCCTCAATGTACTTTTGGAAGTTTGTGGCTTTATAAATTGGATTGTGAAAAGGCTTGGAGTAAAATTCTGACTCAGATATGAATTTTTCAGGTCAGTCGCAGCGGCCACACAGTGATGAGGGCAAGTTCAATATTAATACTCTTTGGCGGCGAAGATTCTAAGAAGAAGAAACTAAATGATCTTCATATGTTTGATCTCAAATCATCCACATGGCTTCCTATTAATTGCACGTGAGTCTTTGCGTTATGTGATTATATCATACATTTGAACTCCTACTTGTGACTTCTAAATGCGGATTTTCTTTACAAAACCAGAGGAACAAGGCCATGTGCAAGATCAAATCATGTAGCCACGCTATTTGATGACAAAATTTTGTTTGTGTTTGGAGGTTCTGGCAAGAACAAAACACTAAATGACTTATACTCGCTCGACTTTGAAGCCGTAATACCCATCTTTCTGTGTTTTGTTTCACTAGAATTGTTTTTCCTGGTTACTTGCACTTAACATTTCTTGTCTTTTGGTGTCATCAAGATGGTATGGTCAAGAATAAAGATAAGAGGATTTCATCCATCACCAAGAGCGGGTAGTTGTGGAGTTCTTTGTGGTACTAAATGGTATGTAACTGGAGGTGGAAGCAGAAAGAAGAGTAAGTAAGTGTTACCTTAAAACCAAGCTAAATTAACTCGGTTCTTACAAGTTTGCATTCTTTTTGCAGGACACACGGAAACATTAGTCTTTGATATCTTAAAGGCCGAGTGGTCTGTGGCAAGCATCTCCTCTCAATCTTCTATCACATCCAACAAGGTGGTTAAATAAAAGTTATATTTTTATATATGAACTTCTGTTCTTTCAATTACCATCTGTTAAAGTCATTTATTGTCTTGTGGAATGTTTGGTGTAGGGATTTAGTCTAGTTCTTCTGCAACACAAGGATAAAGATTTCCTCGTAGCTTTTGGAGGAACAAAAAAGGATCCTTCAAATCAGGTTTGAGCCTCTTCATTCCGCTGTATTGTTCACGTTATTGTTTCATATTCTCTGTATTTATCATGTTTTGATGCAAAGTCTGAATCTTCTCTATGAAAAAGGTTGAGGCGTTTATAATTGACAAGAACAAGAGCGAACCGCCAACACATCCGCAAACAACTTCCAAAAAGAACCCCAGCCGTTTACTGTTTGGTAAAAGATCTTCTCCCTCGGCATCTCTAACCTCTGATGAATTGGTCAAAGCCTCTTCGCAGAGGCTGATTGATTCAGTTGCCAGACAGAAACTTGCTTCAGCTATTGAAGAGCACGGTGCCTCTGGTAGAAGGTCTTTGTCAGAGATTGCTTTTGCAGATCATCGTAATCCTTCTTCTGGAAATGTCTCTTTGCGTAAACAGTTTACCACCGAAGAGGAATACAGAGCGGCAGTTGAAGCCGTAAAGTGCTCAGAAGAAGAAGTTTCCGTGCCATTGGTATATATATAGTTTTAGTTCATAATTACCTGCATCACATTCATGAATTGCCTTAAAACATCTGCAATTTGTTGGCTTGGTTTCAGACTTCAGATGACAATATTGGAGGAGCAAGGATCACAGGAGAAAAAGCAGTTTCTGTGGTGTCTGATCGTGAAGTATCAACTCTCCAGAAGCATTACTCAGAAAAATTTCCTTCAGAAAACGTTGATGGTGCCTTGATATTCCAAGAAATGGATAATAACAATTTTGCAGGATCAACATCATCATCGAACGTGTACCAATTCCATGAGGCAAAAATGACGGCTCTTATAAGAAGAAATGGGATTTTGGAAGGGCAGTTGGAAGCAGCATTGGCAGGAAGAGAAGCTGCTGAGAGGAACTTATCTGTTGCGTTGAGGAGCAAACAAGAGACTGATAGAAAGCTAAGTGACGCCATGAGAGATGTTGAATTGCTTAACGAGAAGCTCACTGGGTTAGAGCTCGCTCAAGAGGAAGTTAATAGTTCGTCAAACATGGTTCACTCCGACAATGTCAGGCTCGAGCATGATGTAGCGTTCCTAAAAGCTGTCTTAGACGATACACAAAAGGTATATTCTTTGTGGATATACAAGCGTTTCCAAAATGCGGAAGATCAGAGTTCAATGGTTGTGTTTTGTGTCTTTTGTAGGAGTTGCATTCAACAAGAGGAGTTCTCGCAGGAGAAAGAGCGAGAGCGTTCCAGTTGCAGGTATTCTCATCATCATCAAAATAACTCTTCTATTTTGTGTTTGCGGAACACTCCGTTTTATGTGTGAGGAAAATTGTAGGTTGAAGTGTTTCATCTAAAGCAAAGGTTACAATCCCTGGAGAACAGAGCTGCTACACCCAGAAAGCCTTTCCATGCCTAAAGGCAGACCGGAGACAACACAAGAACGTGGGACTTCCATTTTGTTATACTCAAGACGTGATTGAAACACTGTATGTTTTGTTGATTGATGTATAAAAGAAAAATTCAGAAATCTCAAAATCAAATCAGATTACGAGCAGAAGAGAAGTGAGAATATAAACAACCCATTTCATTATATTGCTCCAACTCGTAAGTTTCTTACAGAGATACAAACACATCAGAGTAGAGATAAAACTCTTCACTAGGGGAGACTATTGATCTCAATGATTAGCTTTTTTAACGGTAGACACGGAAAATAAAAGTATCACTGAGAGTCTTCCTCAGGTGGTTCTTCTTCTTCTTGAAGAAGGTTCTCACGGTTGTCATGCGCCCAGAAGCCTCGCACATCAATCAGCATGCTTGCAACGGTTCCACCTTGTTTACATCCCAAGAGATCACCCAGAGTAATCTTTAGTGGGTCAGACGGTTTCACCATATCCCAGATCTCATCCCGAACGTCCTCTATGCACAGTTCATAGTTCCCACCTTCTATCCATTTCTGGTGAACATCTCTGCAAGTTTAACAGATGAAACTTGAGACACTAATATAGAAGAGAGAGAATGGCATTACCACACATCAAGGGGGTGCTTTATATGAGCTAGTGTCTTTGCAGATATGAGACTCGCGAAAGAAAGCTCAGCTTCAGCAAGCAGGAAATGCAAAGTTTTTCTTTTATTTAGGAAGATTGTATCAGATAACATCACATCTTTTTGATGCTCCCCTTCTTTACTTCCATGTGTTTTAAGGAAATCTAATATAAAGTAATAAACCAAACAGATTCACGCCCTTGATAGAGATCTATTACCTGAAAAGAGAGTGAATATCTGCAGTAGTGAGAAAGCCTCTCCCTTGAAGATCAAGACAGCGGAATAAGTATGTCAAACCCTCTGGAGTGTCTTTGTTCTCCAGAGCAAGAACGAAATCGAGGAAGCTGTCAAAGTCCATTTCCCGAGAATTTTCCCGAGGATTTTCCCGAGAATTGCTTGCGCCGCTTTTGCAACGTCGAACATGCTCATCAAACACTAAAAAAGAATAAGTGATATGAGGAAACTTTTTGTTCATAATTGTCGTTGATATTAAAAGGGAGGGAAAATATATTAGGCCTGATCATCATTGTTGATCAATATCAATACCAGGAGAAGCCTGAAATGACTAAAACAGCTTAATTTTACCTCTTTCAATGAAAATCTCAGTTAGGGTCCCATCAGCGTATTCTTTGAGCTCTTGTTTGCTTAGTGATCCACTCATATCTTTATCAAGTGCGAGGAACATATCTACAGAAGAAAGAGAAACTCATGATCAACTTTCTGTTAAGTTTAAGACATAAACAAGAGTTGTATATATTAAGAAAAACTAGCACATGCACCACATATGCGTTGAGCTGAAGTCAAAGAGAACCAATTTTCTGCCTGTTCCGTGTCTGTGACTTCTTCCTCACTTTCCTAATGTACAAGGAACAACCAGAATTTCATACAAAAATTAGCAGTTTCTGAAAGTGGAAAGCTATATGGTGACAGAGCTGTATTCATTTATCTCTCATCTACCTGATGCAATTCCATTAGTTCCTGCAAACAGTTACTGAGCAGTATCTTCTTAATACATGCTTTTCCTGTATGCAAAAAAGATCACATTCAACACATGAATGACTGAAAACTAGGTCCACCAAATTTCTCATTATGAGATATCTTGGTTGTCTACCTCGCCTATGGGGATCACAGAAGAAGAAAAACTTCTGGGAAGCTATGCGGCAATACATTTGATTAAAAGGCGGAGGCATGTCCCTCAGTTGTGCCAAGTTAGGAATTAGACCACCAATATAGGCCTCCATTTCCTAATAATAGCAACAGAAACTATTTTGTAAGAAACTGGACATTAGAATCTGCACCGTTAGCAGAGAGGACGACTACTTAAAGCATCTTGGGCCAATTCTAAGTCCAAAGCCTTAGAACACTTGGGCACTTACATCAGACTGAAGGAAACCATCAGAGTCTTCATCAAGCTCACTCATATCAATCCTAGCTTGTGTAAGCGACACCTGAACAGTGTTGAATGTATGGTTATCAAAGCATAGTTAGTTACAGTAAGGGACAATGCAACCTAATTAGAATTGAAAAGAAAACATCACATATAAAGAAGTTGGAGTCATTCATACACAGTAAAAAAAACTCCCTACATTTAACTCACTGCAACAAGATAATATTCAGCCATGAAAAAACAAAACTGTTCCAAAGAGACTCACTGTTCGCATAACATAGAGATAAAACGGTAAAATAGCAATTCTCCCAGCCTCATCCTTCTCAAACTTCATAAAATTGGATGGGCTAAAGAACCGACGACATTTGGGACCAATTTGTTCAGTACATACAGAGGCAATGTGACAGAAGTCTTCGTAGTTCATCTACATGGACAAGACAGCACAAATATTAACATCATTGTTAACATAGATAAAAAAAATTCAGCTCTAGAGCAAAGTATTACGAATGTAGATGTACCTTTTCTGCACCAGTGGCATCATCGATCACACAATTTTCTCTCAAACAAACCCACATAGCAGCCAAATCATCAGCATTTAACAAAAGATCCGATTGTTTCTGTGGAAATCAATACAAAATAATGAAGTGAGCAAAAACGTTAAACTTCTTCTGAAGAAATAAGAGCACGCGATGAAGAATTTATACCTTCAAGAAACGGTACTTAGCAAGCTTCTGGACCCTTTGACTAATAGATCCTTCTTCTGGTTTCTGAAGCAAGAGTATGAGAACACAGTTTAATTGTCTGAGACAAATTCTAAGGGAAAGATACTTAACCGAGTAAGTGCCACAAAATGAACCGACAAGCATCTTATTATGTAAATACCCATGTAAGGGACATGCCTTCTTGTAGAAGCTCGGTATGGTGCCTGCTTCTTGGCTTTTCTGTTGCTTCTCTTTAAATATCTCGAGCAAAATTCTCTTCGTCTCAAGCTCTGCATAACAATGAACACAAACCTCTTATGAATCTCAACAATACTAAAGATCTATTACGGTTAACATAGTGTTTCAATACATAGACAAAGGTACATTTTCTCCGACGGGCCGACAATTCAGTGAATTACTTATATAGAAAACACAACGAACTCGAGAATACGATTAAACAGTAAAAATGTTCTGAATTTAGGACATTATCTTAAGCTAAAAGATACAAAAATTACAGAGACTATTCCAACAACCAAAACGCGGCAATCATCAAAAAGGAACCTTACCCATTAAAGCTTCGGATCCTAATCCGGCGCCGGAACCAATATACCGTCTTAGATTCCTGACCCAAAGCATCGAAGACGCTGGGGGAATCTTCCTCTGAATCGATGTGTCCTGGCTCTCGCCATCGCTAGATCCGCTATACATTTTTTTAATAATCACGAAGATCTTCACAAATGTTAGCAGCCAAGTGAAGCAGAGAGAATAAACCCCTAAAGCGAATGGTGAAACTGAATCAGGAACTACAGAAACCCTAGAGCGCCCCTTTCTCTCTCGAGCTTTCTCTAAGCTGCGAGATCCAAGCTTCAAACTTCAAAGGTAAAAAAAGTTTCTTTATTTTTGCAATGTGAGTCCTTATGTTTATACCACTTTTGAATATTACCCATGATTTTCACTAATTATTAATATTGCTCGAAACTTTAAATAAAATCAATATTGAGTACAAAATGTGTATCTGTCCCATAAAATCCCGTTAGATAGTTATCGTAGAGAGAAACGAAGCATTAAAAAAAGGCTTTCATATCCATTAACTGTGTCTTCACTCCTCAAGCGCTTGCCCGACCCAGCAGGACGAAGAAGAGCTTCGCTAAACCTAACAAAGTCTCGGGAAAAACTCGGAACATTAGGAAAACGAATCTCCAACGCGAAGTTGAGCTTAAATCTCGAGGCGGGGACAAACTCCAGCCAGTTTCTGATGCCGGAGGCGAAGCCACCACTTATATCTTCCTCCCAGGGAAGATTTTTCTATACCCCTTTTCTTTCTTCTTCCTATTTAAAATTCTGAGAAGAAGTGAAGTTATCTGAGTCAGATGTCGCAAGGGTTGAGGAAAATATTGAAATGCTGGAGGAAAACGAGGAAGGACATAAAGAAAAAGAGACCAAGAGTTATGATGATGAAGATATTTGGGGAATAGATGTATTTGAAGGAAATTCTGGATCAATTGATGAAGAAGATTTCGACGACAGTGATGAAATGGATGTGGAGAAATATGAGAGTGAAGGATCTGAATTGAAGGATGGAGAAGTTGTTAGAAAATGATAGCTCAAAAGAAGAGGAGCCGTTGGAGCCTTTAAGTTTGAATGAATTAGGAGTTATTGAGTCCATTAAAAGTCCTATGGTTTTAGTAGTTGACTAGTGATCTATGTAGTTGAATAATGGTTTGCTAGATTATAGGAGTAGTTTGTTTGTGTTTCGTATGTAAGGCCATTTAGCCAAGCATGTTTTATTCAATGAGAAAAATTTAGCAAACAAAGCACTTCATACAACAAATTGGTGTCAGAGGTTTGTTCTAAACGGTTGAAAAACTTGAGGAGAAGCCGTAGCTTCGGAAAATAAAAGAGAAGATGGGAGATGATAAGATGAAGTTGCCGCAATTTGATGGACATTGGGATCATTGCAGTGAGGTCATGGAGAACTTCTTCAGAGCAAGAGGTATGTAGAGTCTGATCGAGATAGGTTTTGACGACCCTTCAGCCACTATTGTCCTAATCGACGATCAGAGGGGTCAACTGGAGAATGCAAAGATGAATGACCACAAAATCAAGCATTACATGTATCAATCAATTGATAGGGTAACGTTTGAACATATCTTGGAGAGGAGATCTTCAAAAATCATATGGGGTTCAATGACAAAGAAGTATGGTGGTAATGATCGAGTGAAGAAGTCAATGTTGCGGAGACTAAGGAGAGAGTTTGAGTTGCTAGAAATGAAAGAAACTAAAAATATTGATGGATACTTCTCTCGTGTTTAAGCAATCACAAATCAAATGATGAGCAATGGAGAGTTCATGGCTGAATCCAAGGTGGTGGAGAAGATCCTCAGAACTCTCACAGAGAAATTCATGTACATGGTGGTGTCTATTGAAGAGTCAAAAGACATTGAGAGCATACCATTGGATAAATTGCATAGCTCTTTATCTGTCCATGAAAATAAACTCAAGAAAACAGAAAAGAGTGAGAATCAAATCTTTAAGGTGACACATGATCAAGCTCTGAATGTGACATCCGTGAGAGGTTCCCCAAGTAGAGGAAGAGGTTCCAATGCAAGAGGCAGAGGTCGTGGAAGAGGGTCAGTGAACAAAAGCATGGTGGAGTGTTTCAAGTGCCACAAACTTGGACATTATCAAAACGTGTGTCCCAAGTGGGAAGAGGAGGCAAATTATGCTCTCCTAGATGACAGCGATGAGGTGTTATTAATGACCTACATTGAAGAAGAAGTCTCTGATCACAAGAGGGACGCGAAGGCCTTGATGACACAAGCAGAAAAACAAGAGAATGCAAGGAAGAGAGCCTAGTTTCTTGACTCTGAATGCTCAAATCACATGACTGGTAACAAAAAGTTGTTCTCAAGCCTTGATGAGAACTACAATCACTCTGTTAAGCTTGGAAACAACAAGCGATTAGAGGTGAATGGAAAAGGAAATGTGAAGCTGAAACCGAATTGTGTAATATACAACATCAATGATGTATGTTACGTCCCTGAGCTCAAAAAAACTTATTGTTTGATCAGAATGAGGATAAGCAAGGATGTATGTTGGTGACAAGAAAAGGAATACCAAAGATATGGCATGAAAGATATGATCACTTGAGTCACCATGGAATGAAAAAACTACAAAGCAAGGGAATGGTGAGAGGACTCCCAAATTTTGATGTACAAAGATAAACCTGCTCAGATTGCCTGGTGGGGAAGCAGCCCAGAAATGCTATGCCTAAGAAGAGTTCATGGAGAGCAAAAGAGGTACTTGATCTAATCCACTCAGACATTTGTGGTCTGATTAGTCCCACCTCTAGCAGTGGAATTAGATACATCATGTGTTTCATTGACAATATTAGTAGAAAATCTTGGTTTATCTCTTGAAAGAAAAGTCTGAAGCCTTCACATACTTTAAGATGTTTAAGATAAGAGTATAAACTAAAGCTGGTAGGAGGATTAAATGCTTGAGAACTGATAGAGGAGGAGAATACACATCTAATGAGTTTTCAGAGTATTGTAAGAATGAAGGAATCTGCAGGCAGCTCACCACTGCTTACACGCCATAACAAAATGGCATTGATGAAAGGAAAAATCGTACAATGATGAATATGGTCAGATCAATGTTGTCTACAAGAAAAGCTCCAAAGTAGTTATGGCCAGAAGCAGTCAAATGGACATTATATGTCCTAAATCGATGTCCTACTCATGTAGTGAAAGACATCACACCACCAAGGAGCCTGTAGTGGAATGAAACCAAGTGTGGAACAATTTCATGTGTGGGGAAGCCTAGCTCATGCACACATTCCTGATGTCAAGAGAAAGAACTTGATGACAAGAGTACAACATGTGTGCTTGTTGGTTTGTCACAAGAGACAAAAGCATACAAACTGTAGTCTCCCACTACGTCTCAGAAACTATGTTCATGAAGTCGGGAACAACATATTTCAGAATGGAGAAAAGAATGGGGAGGATGAAGTCAACATGGTCCAGATAAACTCCACAGATCCTGAAACCTTTGAAAAAGCGAATTAAGAGAGAAAATGGAGAGAAGCTATGGATAAGGAGATAAAGTCAATCGAAAAGAATAACACATGGAAGCTCTGCTCTCTTCTTCCCCAAACCAAGTGTATCAGAGTAAAGTGGTTGTACAAGACTACTGGAGAAATCACAAAACACAAAGCTCGCATGGTGGCTAAAGGGCATTCTCAAGAGCAGGGAATTGATTTTCAAGAAATGTATGCTCCAGTTGCAAGAATGGATACCATCATAAGCATAGTTGCAACTGCAGCTCAGAGAGATTGGGAGATTAACCAGTTGTATGTAAAATCAGCTTTTCTTCGTGGAGTATTGACTGAAGAGGTGTATGTGCAACAACCGAAAGGATATGAAGTTGAGGGATAAGAGGAGAAGGTGTACAAACTGCAGAAAGTGTTATATAGACTAAGGCAAGCTCCAAAGGCCTGGTTCACTAGGCTTGAGGAGTCTTTTATGAATGAGGGACTTATAAAGTCTCCAAATGAAGAAACCTTATTCAAGAGGACAAATGATCGAGGTAACATCTTGATTGTCAGTGTGTATGTGGATGACTTAATATACACAGGAGACAGTCCTGAAATGATGGAAGAGTTCAAGCTCTCTATGCAGAGAAAGTTTGATATGTCGGATCTCAGCAAGATGAGGTTCTTTTTGGGGTTCGAGGTGCTGCAGACAACTCAAGGGATTCCTGTGTCTCAGAGAAAATATGCCCTTGAGTTTTTGAAGAAGTTGAAATGAAATACTGCAACTTTGTGTGCAACCAAATGGTACCTGGAAGCAAACATGAAGGAGGGGAATGTGTGAATGAGACCTGCTACAAGCAAATCATTGGGAATCTCATGTACATCACAAATACAATACATGATCTGCAGTATGCGGTAAGTCTCCTATGTCGCTTTATGTCTAGTCCTACTTTACTTCATTTGCAAGCTGCCAAGAGGGTCCTAAGGTACTTGAAGGGAAGTGTGGATTTCAGATTATTGTACAAGAGAGGTGGAATAGAGGAGGTGCTAGTGTACACAAACAATAACTTTGCAGGAGATGTTGACAGCAGGAAAAGCACATACGGATATATGTTTCTGTTGAATGGTGCAACTATTGCTTGGTCATCAAAGAAGCAGTCCATCGTGACATTATCAACTAGATAAGTTGAGTATGTGGCGGCATCTTCTTGTGCTTGCCAAGCAATCTGGTTTAAGAGAATATTGGAGGAATTGAGTTATGATACACGTGAAGGCATTATCATTCTAAGTGACAACACATCAGCAATAAAACTGTCCAAGAATCGAGTGTTTCACGGGAGATGCAAACACATTGGAGTCAGATTTAATTTTCTCAGAGATTTGGTCAAAGATGAGAAAATACTTCTGGAGCATTGTGGCACACGAGAGCAAGTTGCTGATATCTTTACAAAAGCACTAAAGAGGGAAGCGTTCAATGCATTGAGGAGCAAGCTTGGCATTTATTCACTTGCAGATAAGCTAAACTCTCACCAAGTTTAGCTTAAGGAGAGTTTTGTTAGAAAATGATAGCTCAAGAGGAGTTGTTGGAGCCTTTACGTTTGAATGAATTGGGAGTTGATTGAGTCAATTAAAAGTCCTATTGTTATGGTTTTAGTAATTGAGTAGTGATCTATGTAGTTGAGTAATGGTTTGTTAGATTATATGAGTAGCGTGTTTGTGTTTCGTTTGTAAGGCTATTTAGCCAAGCAAGTTTTATTCAATGAGAACTATTCATCAAACAGAGCACTTCAATACAACAGAAAAAAGAAGTCGTATGTTTCTCTGGTGAAATTGGGGTAAAGGAGAAAGGAGTATCGGCGGTGATGCAGTGTTTCGTCAGAGCAAAGATATACATTAAGGCCGGAGACAGGAGAACGTTGTGGTGGCGTTTAGAGGGGAAAATTTTGTTCCTTTTGGAGCACCTTCAGGTGGATATTGAGGAAGAGGAGGAAATGTGTATGTAGAAGTTGATGGGTCGATGAATTTGTTGTTGTTGTTTCGTAAGAATGTGCATTTCAGGGCAGGAAGAGGGGAACATGGGAGAGGTAAGATGCAGAATGAACCTAAAGGAATTGATGTTGTGGTTAAAGTGGCTACTGAACGGTGGTTAGACAGGCTAGAGAAGTTGGGGTTGAGGCAGTACAAAGAGATAGTACACATGAAGTAATCTCGTGTGTTTATGAACTATTGAAGAAATACAGAGAAGCTAATGTTGAACCCAAAGGTCTCTTCTACATTTAATTTGCCATTATAAGATGAAACTGCACTTATGTTGTATATTGATGGGTTTTCTTTTCAACTTGGCTACAACGTTGTTTAATCAAGTAAATGAGAACCTAGACCATGTAGCTAAGAAGATAGATAAGGAACGACGAGCAGTCATTAATGAGTTTGAGATCTTCTGTGATAGCGGTACCAAGACGTGGCACGTAGTTGGAACTGGGCTTCAACGGTTTGTCCAGATGACTAACTGGCTGTATGAGCTAAACTACATTCCAGATTGAACGCACTATAACTAGTCAAGTGTCACTAACGAATATCAATGAGATTTGTGTTTGGATAGGTACATGGATTCAGACAAAAGGTTTCAACATGTGCTTGATGCTTGTGGTGTGAACAAATCCTTGAGGAATATGGGAGTAAAAGAAGGCGATATTGTAGTTGTATAAGAGGTTTGTATTACTTTCTCCGAATCTTTTGTCTTACATTTTCGTTTATTGACTTGGTGTGTGTGAATAGATGGAGTAAATATGGCATGACTCAGCCAATGGTTCGAGCTGTCCTACAGATTCTAACAAGACTTCGACAGACTCAGTAAGATGGGCTCAAGGGAAAAATGAACCATCTTATATCTCTTTTCAAATGTTGTTCTAATTGGCGCGAGAAGTGATTTGGATTATTTTCTCGGTCGCAGATCAGTGGATCGAATTTTTTAGATATATTATCAATGAAGATAAAGTTAATGACATGTGCAATTCAAATGTATTATCATATCAATTTTAATTATAACATTAATAGAAAGTTAATTTATACTTTTATATGTATAACATCTACAAAAACACCACCACTTGACCATCTGAAAATGAGCTGGTCTAGGCAAATCATTTGATTAGTCGGTCCAATGTCGATGCAAACCTGCCTGAATGTGTAAAATTCAGAAATAAGAAAAAAAGAGATGAGAGAAAATCAGTGAACAGGCAGTTTATTATGAGCCGTCCAATCCAAAATGAGAGGGTTCGTAGGAGAGAAGATCTTCTTGTTGACTACACAGATCAAACAGACTCCATCACTCTCTCTGTAAATAGCAAATCGTAGAGCTTTGGGATCACGACACGTAAGCAAAGGATAGGTCCCACAGTTACTTTGTTTCCTCGTTGTCGCGTGCGGCAACAGTATCTGACGTGTCATCGACAGTGTCCCACATAGTATGCGCGTACTAGCTTCGGTGGGGCTTCTCTCTTGCTTACGTGTTCACTTTTCATTGCTCGCTTCTTCCTTCCCCAACTATCCAATAAAAATTAAAGAATGACATAGAGAAAAAAAAATGAAGGTAAAATAAATTTTTTTAAATTAAATATACATTAAAAATACAAAACATCAACTATTTAAAAACAAATTTCTTTTACAACATCAACTAATAAAAAATAAAGAGAATATGTTTTTTGGTATTTTTAACCAAACTAACATTATTCAGATTTGAATTCTGTATATATATTTATGTCGTGTGCCTTTAATAATTCAACGATATAAACAATCTATAATTATCATCTAAAGTAATTAGATAGAGAGAGAAAGCACATAGAGAGCATGAAGATATTTTAGGATATAATTATGATAGTATTACGTCCCACTAAGTGCCACGAGTGTGGTTTGATTACCATGACTTTAATTTTAAAAAGTAAATACAACAAAAGGATCGGATTTTCTAATAATTACCTATATTCTAGAACTTATGTGTTTAATTATTAATTTAGTATTTACACGAGTGATATCTTCTGATTTCTGAGCATGAAATTCAATAATACCAATAGATATCAAGTACTAAACAACAACAACAAATTAAAAGTGTCCAATAAACGTGTTAACCGCAAATGGCTGTTAGCTTAGTGCCAAGCGGTAAGTTCACATAAAACAGCTTATTAGCATAACTAGGGATCGAGTCCTCCCATTTACATTATATAAAAATTTGGTTATTGGCTAGGCCAGTTGTGGCCCAATATAATTTACCGTTGACAAAAAAAACATGTTAGCTATAATAATTTTCAATAAGCTGTGTATTTTAAAAACATGTTAATTATTCAAATTAAGATTTTAACACATAAAAACCTACTAAAAAAAAAAGAATGTTGGATGACAGTTTGAAAACATCATATTACACCCCAACTTAGATAATCAACCAGGACTAACTACACAAAACTATACCCCAACTCTCAGTAGTTGGATTTGCTGCTCAATTAGCTTTACTATAAATACAATAAATTATCAATACCAATTTTTTTTATTAAACACCAGTATTTCACTTTCACTGTAATTTTTTTTGTCTTTTTATTTTTTGAGAAACGTGAAGGAATTCTCCTTTCCTAACCCCAAGAAAAGCCTCGATCACATGGAACTTGACTAAAAGTTTCTCCACTCAAAAATGTTCAAAAGGACAATAGTGCAATCCCAATATCGTGCACAATGCCAATCCCATTTTATCATATGTTTTCTAACTTATTTATCTTATTTTCGAACAACACGCCATGATATATTTCTTTTTTGGGCTTCTTTCAGTTGTTTAAGGAAAATTCAGATTAAATTCAAATATACCAAATGTACACGCTTATTAATATATGCAAGAATTCAACATTATAAGTTAAATATAAGATATAAAATACAATAGAAAAACAATTTAGAAGTTAAATTTTGTCTAAAGTAATAAGTAAAAGACATCATTCAATCCATTAATTACTGATTAGTTGTAAACTGGAAGGCCATAAAAATTATTA
>JAKUCM010002731.1:0-22039 GCA_023374145.1 Lepidium sativum | reverse complement strand
ACTCTTATGACAATGGTTATTTGGCGTGTTGGTGCAAAAACACCAATAAGTATCATAGCAAAAATTCCGGTCTAGCCAAAAAAAAATCTTTGAAAGTCAGTTTAACAAGTATATAAGTTAACAAATCATAAAATCTGATTAATTTAAAAAACAGAATAACCATAAGTACTTTTGTTTTCATGAAAAATCTGAATTCAAAATATCATATTATTATTTTTCCGAATTTTAATACTACCACTATTTTGAAAATAAATTTAAAATATAATTTAAAAAATAAGTAATCTAAAAATAGAATTAGTTAGTTTCAATAACAAATTATATTGGGATACAACTAGCCAGTCCAATAGCCAAATTCTTACATAATATAGGCTGAGAGACTCGATTCTGCAAATAAATTATTTTAGGTAGATTTACCGTCAGTTACTAGGCTAAGAACCATTTGAAATTAATTAATTATTTAAAAGTTATATTACAATTAGGATAAACTAAATCTTATTACCCCGGCCAACGTATTGGTCGACTCCGAATTTGTTTCCCGAGATGACGGTTGATCAGTTTATTGATAGAAATACAGGTAGATGGAAGGAGGTATTGGTCCGTCAATATTTTGATCCTAGAGATGTATCTTTGATTCTTGGTATCCCCATTTCAATTCGAGAACGCCAGGATTATTGGGGTTGGCATTACACATCAACATGTAGATATTCGGTAAAGTCAGGGTATCGCATTGGAGAACAGATGGCAGTTTCTGAACATGGTCAGGCGGGACCAAATTTTGAGGTCTTATATAGTACTGTTTGGAAGTTGCATTGTCTGAATAAGATAAAACATTTTATCTGGCAAATATTGTTCGGATGTATCGCGGTAGGTAAGAATATGGCCCATAGACGGATTAATTGTGATGTGGATTGCACACGGTGTGGTGAGGAACAAAAGTCCATTAATCATGCTCTCTTTCTCTATCCACCAGCCCTTCAGGTTTGGGCACTGTCGGGTAGTCCTCTGCCCCTAATCTTTTTCATGGAGAGTCTATTTGGTCTAATCTGGATTATTTGTTCCGGATGATGATGATAAAGGTAGAATGGTAGATGTTTCCTTGGATTTTATGGCAGATCTGGAAAGCGAGAAATACTTTCTGTTTTGCTAGTAAGCATGTGGATCCCAGAAGGGTATTAAGTAGTGCAATGGAGGACCATGCAGAGTGGTCATTGGCATATTTAGACAGTTCGAATGTTAGAGAATCAATCTATATTCAGACTTCTGTCAGACAGTCTCTATTTGTTTACCCGACCACAGCTAATTTGCAGTTCACAAGCTTTAAATGCTTTGTGGATGCATCCTGGAAGAATACCGACAGACATTCTGGTTTAGGTTGGTATTGCTTCCCAGATTCAGTGGGTGGTGAATGTACATGGGCCAAGGCTATTTCACGGAGTCTATCAGCCACACATGCGGAGGTAGAAACGGTGTTATGGGCAGTGGAATCCTTGGTGGTTTCAAGTCTCAGAAGTAGAGGTTTCGACAGATTGCGAGACGGTGGTACGGATTCTAGATCAATCTGACGCTGACGACTGGCCGGCTTTTAGTACTTATCAGGAGGTGTACGCAAGATTGTGTTCTCGCTTCTTGGTTTTTTCTTTGTCAGTTATTCCGAGGTCGATCAATTATAGAGCGGACTTTTTAGCACGCCAGACCAGAGAGTTCATCTATGATCGATGATGTACCTGTTGGTTTCATATTCATTACTATGCTGTTGTTAAAAAAAAACTAAATCTTGTTAAATTTTATAAATATTAAATTTTATAAATAGAGAAGTTGAAATGTAATTTTATTAAAAAATATTATTGTGTTAGAAAATTTTGGTTGTGAATTCTAAAACTAATAAAAAACAATTCATTTATACATTTTAAGCGTTTTTCGATTCTATACAGTAATCTACAACCATATGGACTAACTAATATTTAATTTTTTGGCAAAATGCGATTATCTTGAATCAAATACCGAAATTATTTATTTTGGCGATTGATTGATATTGAAAAAGATAACATTCAAAGAAACAAGAAAAGTAATAAGACTATTTGTTTTGGCGATTAATTGATAATTGATATTGAAAAGGACAACATTCAAAGCAAGTACATAACTAAACAACATATATAGTTTACATTAACAACTACTAATCAAGTGAAGAATCGATCTTCCGTACGGTTCTAGAGAAAGCAAGAATATCTTCCGGCTTACGAGCTCCACCGTCGCCGTCGCCGTCGCCGTTACCTTGCACAATAGTCTCACGAATGATGGTTTTCACAGTCTTATTGTCGTCGGCGACGTTTGTTAGCTTGTTGGTATTGTCGGAAGATGAATCTCTCTTCTTCTGTTCTTTCTCCATTCTCTCTTTTGTTGCCTCCATTCTCTCAAAGTCTCTCACAACTCTCTTAGGGTCTTCTTGTAGCAACACTTCTAGATTGAGGGACACGTCGCGTTTCAGGATTACGTGGCGGTCTCTCGTGAATCTGTGTTACAAGGACACTTAACAAAAACAACATGCATCCTTATATAAGCTAATAAAAATAATAAAAATCGTAAACTTTATTGTATGATCTTAAAGTAAAGTGATTTTGATATTTACCGGGAGGATTTCCAGCGGTTGAGTTTTTTTTTTACAGTTTGTTTCTTATCTGTATTTTTTAGAATTTTAAATTTTAAGATAGATGTATTTGTTAAGCTAGGTCGGGCGTTTGTCTTTTGATTTTAGTATTGTAATATTACTGATGTTTGCATGAAATTTCAGATGGTAAAAAAACAAAAAAAAAACAGTGATTTTAGTTTTTAGTTACAAGTTTTTTTGTTTTTTAGTCAACATTGGGTCACAAATGGCCAGTCCATTAGCCAAATTCTTGCAAATGCAAATAGGGAGATTCGATTCCAGGAAGTGCAAGTATGCATGACTTTTGTGGACTTACCACCTGCCACTAGTTTTATATATCCGTATAGTTTGTTTGATAATTTAATAGTTTTTTTCCGTAAGCAAAAACTGTGAAAACAATAATATTACAAAAAAATAATCATTTATTTTTTTGATAAAGATATGTAACAAGCTTATTTTACATGTTTAAGTATTTGTAATTATTTAAAAAATTCACTTTTAATCAAGTGATTATAATTTTTTTTATATATCTTGAATAACTCTCATGTGATTTTTGTTGTCAACCTATAATATTATCTAAAAATTTATTTTATAAATAATTTTAGGTTATTAATCAGTTTTATTAAAAAAATAATGACAATTCACCAAAAGATTATGACAACATACACTGATGTGTCAAGTAGATCTCAATGGGAATATTCGTAATTTAACACAATTTCCAATTGCTTATTAAGTAATTAGTGAGAACATTTCTTTTGATTTGGTTAAAAGATACAAACAAAGGAATTAATGTATTGCACAAATCTTTTAATTTGTTTTAAAAATAGGTGGTGTGAAATCATTGACCAATCACACAAAAAAGAGCCTTACTTCTTTTAATTACCGAATTAAATTCATAATTTGGCTCAGATTTGTAAACTTAATCTCTCCAATAATAATCTTCAGGTAATTATCTAAAACACTTGAGATATATCTCTTGCATGATTCAACTACCATATTATAAGTATTTACTTGCACATACTCATGTTAATTTGTCTATTTTTATTTTTATTATTGAAATACGGTTTGGAAATATTTTGTCTTTAAAAGGATAATACAAATCATGTTTTTTCAACTTAATCTCTTGATAATGAAAATTAAACATACAAATTCATATATAAGTAGAAGATAAAGTTACAATAAAAACTATAAATTATGATGTAAAATGATTTATGTAGAGATTTCGGTTTTCGGGCTTGGGATGCATTTCTGTGTTTGGTTTTTGGGGGTTGGAATATTTTTTGGGTTTGAGATGCTTTTTTGAGATTTCGATGCTTTTCGATGTGTTTGGTTTTCGGGGTGGAATATTTTTTTGGGTTTGAGATGCTTTTTTGAGATTTCGATGCTTTTCGACGTGTTTGGTTTTCGGGGTTGGAATATTTTTTTGGGTTTGAGATGCTTTTTGAGATTTCGATGCTTTTCGACATGTTTGATTTTCGGAGTTGGAATACATTTTTGGGTTTGAGATGTTTTTTGAGATTTCGATGCTTTTTGACGAATCATTTATTCAGTTTTTTTCTTTAGTCTGTTAAAATCTTTTGATTTTTTTTTTGTTTAGGATTACTTTCCTGTGATTAATTTTGTTAGTTTTTTCTCTGTAATCAAACTTTGTATTTTTTGTTTTGTTTTTATTAATAAAAATCAAGTGATTTTATCTTTTACATAATATTTTTTCTGTGATTTTCTGGTTTAATTTTAAGTTTAGTCAAATATATAGTCCTGATTCATATATCAATCTCAATCAAAAAGTCAAATTTATATATAAAAAAATTGCAACTTTTTCTTCTCCAAATGCAAACTTCAACAAACTCATCAAATTACCAGACTCCATTGGATTTGAAGTCACTAATCTAAGGAAGCTCTCTATCAATATCAACAATCTTATAAGCCTCCCAATCTCTATTACTCATCTCACATCTCTTCGTGTCCTCGATGCTCGTCTAAACTGTCTTGTGCTTCTCCCTAATGATCTTGAGAATCTAATCAACCTCAAGATCCTCAATATTAGCCAAAATTTTCACTATCTTACAAGTCTTCCATCTTCCATTGGTCTTTTAATGAACTCATTGAGCTTGATGTTAGCTACAACAAGATCACTGTCTTGCCTGAATCTATTTGCTGTATGAGACGACTAAGGAAGCTAAGTGTTGAAGGTAGTCCATTAGTGTCTCCTCCTATGGAGGTAATGGAGCAGAATTTGCAGGTTGTGAGAGAGTATCTGACACAGAAGATGAATCATGTTTTACCAAAGAGTCCTAGCAAGAAGAAGTCATGGGGATTTGGTAAGAAAGTGGTGAAGTATGGATCTTTCAATGGAAGAACAAGAAGCTGTAATAGAGAAGAGAGGGAAGTTTACATTATGCACATTCCTACAGGTTATGCACACATCTTTAGCATCAAGACCAAATAGTATAATCCAATTTTGTCAATCGTTACAAGCTTAAAAGCATCATTAAAAATGTATAAAGACTAATCTCTGTATATTCCTCAGATTATTAGAATCTTGCATTTGAGTAAGTCATAGTAGTCCATTTGAAAGTATAGATGTTTGGAAAACGCTCATATATAAGTCTGTCTGGATCCAACGATTAAATACTTAGAAATAACTCTAAACACTTTTTTCAACTACTGAAATCCAAATTTCCGATTTTAACCGGTTATTTCAAATACTCAAATTTTCCGTTTTTATATGGTTGGTATTCCTTCTCGAAATTCAATTCTATATAGCTGTTTTATCTTACCGTATAAAAGTTTTGAATAAATTTAAGTTATGGATTGAGTTTTTATTTTTCTCGATAACATTTAGCTTTTCATCACTATGAAATAAAATTTCTTATATTTTGAAGCTATTATTCTGGAATTGAGTAGAAAACCACAATGAAGTAAAATGGTAGAAAATCAAAAATAAGGATCTTCACTGTGTATAAATCATTCAATGTAGTTTGACTGCATAAATCATAAAATGTAAAATAAGGAATAAATAAGCAAATGTGTAGAAAAAGAGAAATCTTAAATTCTTGTAGAACTTTGAATCGATCAGAGACGAAGCTTCGTGCTCACTCCTGTTTCTTCTGTCTTCTCTTCTTCAGTTTCTCTATTGCTTGTTCCCACCTAGCAACAAAAACACAATACATTTATGTAAAAACACAATACATTTATGTAAAAGTACTTCAGTTTCTCTATTGCCTGTTTTACGACGTTTTAACAACGCAAATATGGCTTTGTTAATTTTTACGACGTTCTTACAACTACTTTTGGCTTACGACGTGCAAGACACGACGAACCACGTGACGTCTCTAATGCGTTGTAAAGGCCCTTGCCAACGCATTAGAGACGAAAATGAGAGTTGTAAGAGATGTGTTCTCTTATAGTGAGTAAATTAAAAGGATTCAACTTTGTATATCATATCTTTCATAATCGAATCAATGAAAACTAAAGAGCAATGGTTATACAGTTTCAGTGACAGCATCATCAGGGTATTTAACAATATAGACCTTAGGCTTTGGCTGCAAAAAAAGAGTAAAGAGTAATATTATTATAAAGTAACATATTATTACGTGTTGTAAGAGAAACATTTAGAGAGTTAAGATTATGTTACAGTAAAAAGAGAGCTCAAAGTTGATTCAATTTCTGCAGTTGTTGCAGTTTGTCGATAAACTCGAGGAACAAGAACTTGGTTCTCTATTGGATTAATCCGGTTAAATCTAGGAATCCCATAATTTTCAACCTAAACCAAAACAAAAACCAACATTAGAGAGCTTGAAAGAATTTGCAAATAACAATTATTGATAAGAGAAAAAATAGAGACATTAAGAGTGATGTGTTTGCAGCGATGACACTTCACAGTTCGATCATATATTTGATGTACGACAAAAGCTTCACATCCTCCACAAACAAACCAGTTAACATTGTCTGCAAAAGAATTTGAAAGAAACATATAGCTTTATCAAAAAAAATATTTTTTAAAAATGGTTTTAATTTATTTACATAGGTAAATCAGTCGAACCCTACAAATTTCCACATATGAAAATTTGTCGAACACTGACATATTATGTAAAACATCTAGACTTGAACAAACCGAAATCTTCTACATAAACCTCGCATCATCTAACCATACCGCAACAAAACAAAAATACTTTTAACGATTCAAAGCTCAAAAAAATTATGCCTACTAAAAACAACTTTCTTTAAAAATTGATACCCAAATACAACACGAATATTTTGATGCCTAGGGTTTAGGTCAGGATCGACCCTGATTCAACAAAGTCTAGAGTCAACTAATTTAAAATCAACAATCGAAGTTCCGAATAAAAATCGAACCCGAATCTCTGTAAGATTAGACTTGTGACACAATTTGTCATCCATTTACCCGACCACTACTGTTAGGCTAGAAAAATATCACTAGACCACGAGTCTATCGGCTAATTTATTTATTTTAAAGATTTGTTTAAGAACATACTTGGCTTAAAATACGAGCCATAACAACAAGGACATGGTCCTGTTCTTACTGGACTGCTTTCAAACGATAAGTAAGCTTTGCAGCTTCTACACAGAAAGGTCTCTGTTATCAAATGTCCTGTAATAATATAAACAAATCAAAAGTCTTAATGTAATAGTTAGAAAAAAAAACTTTGTTCATAACGAAAGAGGAAAATAAATTTCTAAATACCAAGATGAAGATTGAATGCAACGTGACATTTTGGACAGTCGACACTTTTTCCAATCTCAGCAAAAGAAAGTTTTCTTCGTACGCTCATTGCTGTAATTAAGAGCAAACAAACCAAAAGAGTTAAAGATTGAGAGAGAGATATGAATAGTTTTGAAACCTTGAAGAGAATAATATGAAAGGATTTTAAGACCTTTGTTGAGGAAGAAGATGAAACAATGGTTTTTGATATGAATAGAAAGCTTTATGAGTCTTTGTTGGTCTTTAAATAACCATGAACCGTCACGAATGTACGTTTTCTAGCACTTATTCATGTATAGAAATTAAATTTAAATACATTTAACTTTCATTATTTGTTTTCTTTTCTTCCATTTGGATTAACAAAATTACTTCATAGTCCAAGATTTTATCTTCTATAATTATATTTTAATCTTTCTTTTGTAGTAAGGAAGAGTTACTCTTGTAATAGGAAGGGATCGCTTTCTATACCATTAACGAGTCATCTAAATCTCAAGATTAATAGAACTCAACAATATATTTCTTTTAACATATTTTTGAGAACTTATTTTCATTTTTTTCGGAAATTAAACTGAAAGGGAAAACACAAGTGACATTTAGCCTAGTGGCATGTGGTAAGTTCACAAGAGGCATGCGCATTTGCACATTCTGGGATCGAGTCACCGTTTGCATTAGCAAGAACTTGGCTAATGGGTCGATCATTTGTGGCCCAATGTTGACAAAAAAAAGAGAAAACAACGAAATGATGCGAAATACGTTTGGATTATTCCGAGATACGTTTGGATATTGTACCATATACATTATTTTTAAATAATCTACCTTTTTGTAAATAACTAGATTAAAAATATCTAATTTATAGTCTAAACATCTATTTATATGGTGAGAGAAGTCAAATTCATAATATCACAATTAGTTGGATCATTTAAACCATATAAAAAAATTTACAAACTTTTTTGTTTAATTGTTGTTAGTTACTATTTATGAGTTTTGAATGTATAATTGGTCGACACAATAGCCAAATTTCTACATAACGTAAGCGGGGAACTCGATCCCTAGTTATACAAATAAACAGCCTTAAATGAACTTACCGCCGACCACTAGATTAAGAGTCATTTGCTATTACGTATTCTTTGTCTGATGATAGAAATTTGTACTTTACATATCAAAGTATCAACACACAAAATTCACCAAAAGAGAAAGTATAAACACTCAAATCGTAGTTAAAGCCCAAAAGGGTATGGTTTTTGTTAGTATCGGGCCTCTTACAAAATAAATGTCCAATAAAGAAAGAAAACGACACGTATTTCTCATCTGAATATCAAATCCGGCAACACTTGCTGGTTCCTTTAATGAAACACACTCTATCTCCGTCATCTTCCGCATTGTCTTCGAGCTTGGAATCTTCTGCTTTTCATGCGACAAAGCTTTGATTTGACGTCTTTGTGATTCAAATCGTTTTCCGGTGAAATTGATTCGGAGGTTATTTTATGGCGTACGTAGACCATGCGTTCTCGATATCTGACGAAGACCTAATGATTGGGACTTCGTACACTGTCACTAATCGACCACCGGTGAAAGAGATCTCACTCGCGGTGGCTCTTCTCGTATTCGGAACCCTAGGAATTGTTTCTGGTGTCTTTATGACGTATAACCGAGTTGGTGGTGATCGAGGCCACGGTACGATTCGTTATTTATAATTGTTACTAATTTATCGTTTATACAATTCACCATGTTCGTGATCTGCTGGTTTCAAGACGATTTTAGACCAAAGTAGCTTAATAATCTGGGTGATTTCTTAGTTTTTGCTTCTTGCGTATGTTGTTTTTGATTGCTGTATAGGCTTGTTAGTTTCCTGAAGTAAACCTAGTTTGGAAGATTTCGTGAATATGTTGAGGAAATTTATCAGGATTTCAAACGTTATTGTTCTGATTTAGTCTTGTGGTTCGTAGTAATGGACTTCGTTTTGGTCTTTGTTTCTAAGTTTATTGGGAAACTGAGAGATGTTAAGTAGCAACTCTCTCAAACAATAATCCAAAGCCATGAGATTTTCTTGCTCTCTCTGATCATTCCTCTGGTTAATTAATCAATAAAAATATTTCCTTTTTGTCTATATCGAAACATTTTCTAAAACCTGTGTTTTGATATACATATTCATCATCTCTACTTGCCTGAAACTTGTAATTGATGCACTTTACACATCTCTTCACTGCTATGTTAAACAAAGCATCTGCATCAGATTCTTAGTATCAACATTGTGTTCCATTGTCACATCAACAACTGATTGTTTCTATGTAATGTGTTCTTGGTTTCTTTCTGACTTTCCTCTCCTTACAGTGTGTTGTAGAACGTAGAACAAGGCACAACCTTTCTTTGTTTTTATTTCACGAAATTGTATTCAGAATGATTATTGAAAAATCTCACTCCTTTCTGTTTTCTTTTTGGTCTGAATGTTGGTGGTGAAACAGGGATTTTCTTCATAGTTTTGGGGTGTCTTCTATTTATACCAGGGTTTTACTATACAAGGATTGCATATTATGCTTACAAAGGATATAAAGGTTTCTCCTTCTCGAACATACCCTCTGCGTAAGCCGCAGACTATTTTTCTCCCTTACTCAATGTATATAGTTTGTTTCTGAGGGGAGATTTTAGATTTGCTTAAAACCAATTACTTCTTCTCTTTAGTGTGATTTTACATGACTTGAATGACCCATGTCTGATATGTATCTCTATTGATTTCTCATTTTCAAAGATAAGGTCATTAGTCTTGGGTAGATATATATCCATTTCAGTCATAAATGACCCAGGTTATGTAATTGCTCTTCTCGAGTGGGATGTTTCGATAGTTTTAGAGAATGGACTTCTAAAACAAAGCGGTATTCGCCAATACACTCGTGGGATAGTGGTAGAGCGAAATTGACCCTCTCTTATCACATTGTGTATAACACTTAAAGGATTTTACCTGGTCTCGCTAGCCTTTGGATATAGGTGAACTTAGGACAATACGCTACTTGAATTCGAACTACATGGTTATAGTATTTTCCAACCAAATTAAATCACAACTTCAATCCAGAAAACGAAGAAGACACTGAAGTGTATGTTACTGCATGAACAAAACTGAAGTTATTGAATCTCAGTTATCAAAGAGAATGAATCTTCGGAGCTCGGAATGTGAAGTTCCCAAGAAAGCAATATCCACCACAAAGAAAACAGAAACCCTTCAAATGAATAGGCCGTTTCTTAGAAGCCATATCATCTATATGTAGTAAAACAGCACATGTAACGTAAATGCTACCTGCGAAAAGGATTACAATGAGTAGGATATGCATCAATGTGTGTATATAGTTGGTTTTGGATCTGTGGTATGGTTTCATATCGCTTTGATTATGCTTTGATTATCGCTTTGATTTCTGTGTTTGGGCTTAACTGTTCTCTTGTAGTGAGATTTTCTGAGTTAATGAGGTCTGAATATTTGCTATTTGGTTCCAGCTTGTGTAATATAAAGGCTACCTGTAAGCAGAGAACTTGCTAGTACATGCCGATGGATGCAAACATCAATTACTTTGCTGTTGAACAACAACAACAATCAGAACAATCAGCGGTGGAGAAGAAAGATACAATTGAAAATGCTTCAAATGGTAATGTAGAACAAAAGAAAGTAGCTTTGCCTGTCCCATCAGTTGTTGGAAATGAATATTCACAGGTTGACAAAAAGAGAAAGCTGAAGCAGACTGAGTTAGATTCAGATTTCGAAAAGGATAGGGAAGACCTCGAGTTGTTGCTGGTACCTTTTACTCAAAGGAAGAGCTTGTTGACCTCGTATACAAAACTGCTGAGGAGGGTTCTTGATTGATCTCTGCCATCTTCGAGTCGGCAAACCTTGACATTAATCAGCGTGGTTTTGGATGGGACACAACGCAGGGGAACCTTAAGGCGGCTTTTGAGTCCTCTGGGGAGATAGAGGACTGCTCGGTGATCATGGATAAGACCATGGGAAGAGGTAAAGGTTAAGGTTCGTGCTATTCAAGACGCGAAAAGGAGCAAGAGAGCCACTTAGAAACCTGCAAAAGAGAATGTTCAATCGCACTATTTTATGTAATCTAGCATCAGAAAAGCCGTGCAGGGATGAAATACGGCTAATCAGAGTGAAATTTCATTGCCTGGGTTCGAACTGGCTCACGGACATGTGGTCCAGACAAGAGAACAGCAACAGACAATGGAAATGTTAGGACAGAACATGCCTTTTTGCAGACACTCTCAGCTACCTGGTTTTGACCCTATGTAGGGTGCATTAAGGGGTAGTCAAATGGTTGCTGGTCCACTGAACTTTTCTATGTTTGGCTCAAGTATGATGAACCAGGGATCACTGTTGCCACCACCAACTCATATGGCATGGCAAGCCCATATTTTGGTGATGGCGACCATGTTTGGTATTAGAAGTAACGGTTAAGAGCATCTGCATTGGTGAGAACTAGCTCTGGGCATTCGGGTACCCGGACCCGATGGGGTCGGATCTTTCGGGTTTCGGATATTTCGGGTTTACCAACCTAAGACCCGATCCAGTATTTTAGCGGATCCGGGTCGGGTTCGGTATTAAATTTCGGGTTCGGGTATCAAATTTTGGGTTGGGTTCGGGTCGGGTTCGGGTTATCCAAATTTTTTAGCTAATTTTTTAATCAAAATATTTAAAAAAAAAAACAGTTTTTTTTTTTTGTCAACGGCAAATTATATTGGGCCACAATTGGCCGGTCTAATAGCCAAATTCCTACATAATGTAGGCGGGAGGACTCGATCCCTGGTTGTGCAAATGAACTGTCTTATGTGGACTTACCGTCTGCCACTAGGCTATGAGCCATTTGCTCAAAAAAACAGTTTTAAAAATCACAATTTATTAAACTATTTAATATTTTAGTTTTATAATGTTATATTGATTATAAATTGATTAGGTTTTTAGATTTGTAATTATAATTTTAAATATTTGTGTAACTATAAGTATATATATAAATATTTGTGTAAATATATTATATATTTCGGGTATTTCAGGTACCCGTTCGGGTTTCGGGTTTTACCCGATCGGGTTCGGGTACCCGTATTTTCATAATGTAAAACCCGTTCGAATATTTTATAAATATTGGTTCGGTTCGGGTTTGGGTATTTCTGATCGGGTTCGGGTTCGGGTTTCGGGTATTATGCCCAGGCCTAGTGAGAACCTTATAGTCTCTCAAAGATTAAAAATATTAATATAATTTGATTTTGTAATTTAGTTTTGATTTTAAATATGCATGACTAATCATATAGTTACATATAGCATGTGAGTCTCTCATGAGATTCTCAAAATCTATTGAGAGACCATTTCTCGCTACTCTCTTATTTTTTTCATTATTTTTATATTTTTTAATGGTGAAAGATTTATTAGGAGACGCCCACTAAAGATAGTGTTACATCGATATGTTAGAGTTACCGGTTTTCGAATTGTGGGATTTGACAAATTTTGGTTTTATTGGCCAACTGTAAGCATACATACAAAAATAAATGTCAATTTTGGTTTATTCAGTTTGATTTGGTATGTGTGTAATAGACCAGACTGTGCAGCACACATGACAAAAAATTCAGGCTGTTGCATTGTTAGATCATATTCAATGCTAGTATCTTAAGTGGGTATCTTAACAACAACAAAAAATCAAAATTAATAACAAGAGTATCTTATCCACTTGTCAATTTAATATTAGTTTATTTTTGTATTATACTAAAATAATAATATTTCATTGTTAAGATACTCAATCTGCATGGTACATGCTCTTAGAAACTAAGAAACCATGTCGTTTTTACTATTTCGAAACAGCGCGTTGTCTGACACCTTAATAAAAACGGGACCCATTTTAATTAGTTTCGTCTGTCAGGTTTTTAAAACCCTAGCTGGTTCAGGTTTAAACCCATTTCTAATTCTCTTTCGCAGAATTTGATCTCTGCTTCAAAAGCTTTCCCACAAATTTCACCGTCGATAGTCGGAAGAGAAAGCGATGGTTTGGTTTCAATGCGAAGACTGTGGAGAGAATCTGAAGAAGCCAAAGCTTCCGACTCATTTCAGGATGTGCAGTGCTACAAAGGTCTCCTTTTTAAAAATCTCTTTTTTTTTTTTTGTTCTGTTCTTCTGGTAAAATCGAAACACTTTGGTGATTATTCTGTTTAATCTCTTCGTTTCTGATGTCAATCAATAGCTATCGTGCATCGACTGTGGATTAATGTTTGGGAGAGATAATGTACAAGGACATAACCAGTGCATTACCGAAGCTGTAAGTAAATTACCAAATCCATCAATCTTAGAAGTTTTCTTTTCTTTATTGTTAATCTGTTATGGTTATGCATACTTTGGAACATATTGGCTTTAAATTTAAAGTTTTGGCTAAGTCATTGATTGAAGAGATTGATTTCATGTGTTGAGTGTTTTTTTTGTATTTAGGAGAAGTATGGTCCAAAAGGGCAATCGAAGCCATCTAATGGCACACCTGCAAAGCCAAAAGACAACTCGAAACCTGACTTTGACATAAATGTCGGCTTATCAAGCCGATATCCATGGTTTTGTAGGTATTAACATCTTTCACACTTCACTGATTAAGAGTATATTGGAGCCGGTTGTGTTTTAAGTTTTTGTGGATTGATAGAGCTAATGTTGTAGACTTCTGTTAAGGAATGTATTGTGGTTTGTGCGTGTTATCCCGTTGTGAGATCTATGAGGACATGGTTTTGAGTTTTTAATCTATTTGGTTGCAGTATATGTTATACAAAGGCTACTAGCCAGCAGACTTTGCTTGCTCATGCAGATGGGAAGAAGCATCGAGCAAAAGCAAAAGCTATCCATATTAAACAGCAACAAGGATCTGAACAACCCACAGTGGATAAGAAGGATGCAAGCGATAATGCTTCTAATGGTGATGCCGAACAAATGAAAGTAGATGTACCCATCTCCTCAGGTGTTGCCAATGGAGACTCACATACTGAGAAAAAGAGAAAGCTAGAGACTTTGGATACAGTTCAAGCTGAAGAAGCAAAAGGAGGTGAACTAAAGAAAGCAAAGAAGCAAGACAATGAGAAGAAAATCAATTGGAAGAAGTTAATCACATCGGCTTTGAAGTCTGTACGTATCTATCAACTCACTGAACTTTGGTTTTCAATTTAAATTCTTTCTTGCAACTTGCAATTTTACAAAAGGAATGTGACACATCTATGAATTTGTGTTGATACAGAATGAAGATAAAACTTTGAAGATGAAGAAACTAAAGAAGCTCGTTCTGGAATCTCTTGTGGACTCAGGCATAACTCGAGACAAAGCTGAACTCAAGACAGAGCTAGAGCTAAAGGTCAGGGAAATGTCATCTGTCGTACTACTACTATACAACACAGTAGAAAGATCTCCACATTAAAGTCTTTTTGTTTGTTTTTGTGCTTGCAGGTAAGCTCGAGCACCAAATTCATGGTTGACGGGAAATATGTGAAACTTGTTGCTAAAGATTGAATCTTTTGTCATATGATTCATTTATACCATTACTCTGTGTACCAAAATTTTGGAAACTTTTTAAACTATTGTATTTTCCTGACATCAAAAATCCAAATTTTGGCTCTTAATACTACAAAATTATTAACTTGGTAAACTCTGAGACAGCCCTAGAATACGTGTTCGGGCCTTGTGCGATCAGAGTGTGAGTTATACTTCATGACCAAACACAAACTCGAGACTTTTATCATTATGTCTAAAGAACATTCAACTAAACATCATATGATACTGGTTATATTAAGCAATGTAAAGGAGAGGACCGTACGCAGATACTGATAATCCAATGGATGATGGAACCAATACAGATAAAGTCAATGACTCAAGTAGCTCGCAGAGCAAATCATAAAAGCACAATGATCGAAGAAATCACGAATACACAAGGACCAAATAGCTCGAGTCATGAATGGTTAGTCTGAGAATCTTTAGTTGCAACATTACCATCGAACTATTCAACAATGGAGGAACAGTTTTACACATAATCTCTGTGCAGATTTATAAGCTAAATAACTTATATCTATGAACAGAGCTTGGTTTTTGTGTATTCATAACTCCCTCTCAACAAATATCATACAAAGGGATCAGATTAACCCAAGCGACAAGCAAGCAAAATGCTCTTTAGTCTGTCAAAAACTGAAGAACGCTCGAGTTGAGAACATTTTCTAGACCAAAATGTAAACAGGTAAAATATGTATTTATATCTCTCAGAAGAAAGGCTTGTCATAAGTTTTCTTTATTACTTTTTCAGTTGTAGAATACACAATTTATAAGTAAAAATAATAAATATAAAAAGAACAGTAATGTAAAAGAAAATAGTCATGTATAAGAACAAATAATTAAGTTTCCATATTATAAAAAATAAAATAACAAGTATTAAAAAAATTAAGTTGTAATGAATAAAAAAGAAATATAAAATTAGCAATCCAATTAGTTTGTTCCTTATTTATCTAAGTATCATGTGGTGAGTTCGAATCCCGCCAGTCAATTGGAGCATTTAGGTTATGAATCAGATTTTGTTGATCTAATAATTAATATATAACTATTGCTTTAAATAGACAGTAAAAATTGCAAATGGCTCTTAGTCTAGTGGCATGCGGTAAGTCCACATAAGGCAGCTCATTTACACAACCTGGGATCGAGTCCCCCCGCCTACATTATGTAGGAATTTGGCTATTGGGCCGGCCAGTTGTGGCCCAATATAATTTGCCGTTGACAAAAAAAAAAATAGACAGTAAAAATTGTCTTCGACCAATTTTTTAACTTTAAATTCGGATTTTAAATTTTTTATTTTTATTATCAACATTGACTTATAACTAGTTGATTTATTAAGCTACAAAATAGACTGTAAAACTCGATTTTTGAATGTTGAAGTGTGTGTCTTTTGAATCAACTTAGATAATATATAACGTATATTTCCAAAAATATGGTCCGATGATATAATATTAAGCATTAGTAATAGGTCAAAATGATGAAAGCAAAATATTCCATCTTACCTCTACATTGCAAATATTCAATTATAGAAGATTACTAAGAAAGGAGAGCTCAATAGGCTTGTGGTAATAGATCACAAAGGAAAAGAACACACAAATCATGATGGTGTAGAATCAAAGCATATACACAATAACCTGTTGGTAGAGGGAGAAACTGAACTTTATTAAGGAACACAAAATGTATATTTACAGAGAGGTAATGGTCCTTTGGTTATGAAGACTACAAAACAAAACCCCAAAGATCAGAGAAGAAGAAGAGCCTCAATTTATATGTGTATTTATAGATAAATATCACTACAACATCTCCATCATCACTCTCCTTTCCTTTCTTTCTGCCACAATCAGCTTTTTACAGCCTGAAGCTAACTACCAGCCTACCTTACCCACCAGATCCAAGGATAGAGTTTGATATTGGAGTTGAAAGAAGCCTAAGAAGAAGTAAGTGATGAAGAAAAGAATCTATATGAACTAATTTTCTGTTGCTAACAGCTGAATAACCCATCTCCGGTAATGGTTATTCGCCCCAGGAAGCAAAACTTTTCTGTTACCTTATGCTTTTTTTGTTGTCAACTAGTATAACCAACAAGACTATACAGATATAGATTACCTCATAACTTTATGTTCAGCCCCGAGAGATCATCCATTGGTATTCCAAGCTCCAAGATATCGAAATCTTCTTCGTCATCCATGTTTAACCATGAACTAATATCACCTGGTTGTGTATCAAAATCATCTGGACCTCCTAAGCCATCTGGTATTTGTAGCTGAGATAAGTCCAGCATTGGCTCTGTCTCATCCAGTGCCTCCAAGTTATTATACTCACAGTTTGCTTCATCCAATTTTGGTAATGGTGCTTTGGGCTGCTCTGGGATCCTAACAGATGAAGGTATATGACTTGCTTTCTGTTTCGGCTTTGCTTTCGGTTTTCTTTCACCCTTAGCATTGGACAGGGAAGGACGACCAATCTTATTGGTTCCACTTCTAGATGAAGCCTGCCCTTTCCCATCTCTATCCCTGTCACTTCTCTTTCCCTTTGTACTACTTGAGAGTTGTGTCCCAATACCAATATCATCAAGCAGCAGCTCTCTCTTCTTGACCCTATTAGACCATGCTGTATCTTCTTTCCCCATTGTTTGTTCTAGTAAAGCATTTTCAGAAGGTAGAATATCAGATGAACTGGCATAGTTCTCTGAGTTATGCCCAATGCGTGCCAGTGAAGAGCTCAGATATGAGCCCATCGGCACTGTTAGGGAAAGAAACAGAGGTACAAATTAGCTGAGAAAATTTCTGAGTCAAAAGAGAGTTTTGTTATTTTATGTAGGAAATAGATCGTACTTGAAGTCGACAGATTATACTCCTTGTCCACGAAAATATCTTCCGCTCTTGCCAACCCGGCAATGAACATATCCTTAATTTCAGGCTCACCGAAACAGCTTTTGCCTGTCTTCTCGAACTGACGACATCGTTCAAGTGTCCTTTTAACAAAAGACTGTGCAGCCTGCTTTGATATCTTGTTAATGGAGTTCTTTCCACCAGCTGTGTGATGACGCCTACTTGCCTGAGAGAGAACGAAAACAGAATTGATAAGAACTAACTATGGCGTTAAGAAGATAGAAAACTGGCAAATCCAGCGAATAAGAATAAAGATGAAAAGGAGCCAACTTCCATCAGTTTACCTTGGTTTTTTCATATGCCATTTCGACGAGCTTTTCATAACCAAGCTGATCAAGCTCCCTATGTAAAGGAAAGAGCAATACAGATGACAAACATTAGATCATAAACCAGATCCACAATGAGATACACGAAAAACAGAGTAAGAGAAAATTCATACTTCTCCTGAAGTTCTTTCATCTCTAAGGCAGGTGTAAGTAGCCTATCCACTATCTCTTTCTTCTTGGAACCCTGAAAAAATAACACGACACCATCAATTAGAGTTTATTTTTCTCGAGAAAGTAAGGACACCACGATACTGCGTTTATCCTTCTACATGAACTGCTTAAGCAAACGTTAGCGTCACCCTAAACTACTTACTAACTCGAAAGGGAGAAACAAAATCCTATAATAAATCAATATAGTATTTGAGATAACCTCCTTGCAGATAACCTCCTCCAACTTTTTAATTTCCTCAGCAATTCCTTCATCCTCCACGTTTGAGATACTAGGCTGTAAGAAAACACAATAACAAAGTATTAAGTTGCAAGATTTCTGTAGAAATAAGAGCCAAAAGTATATAGCAGTCATATATTTTTAAAATTACTAAGATGCTAGACTACATACCATTGCTTCTAAGGATATTCCAATAGACTGGGCTTCCAGATATATCTTTTCATCGATCCCCCATTTATCATATTGAAAGTCGGAGAAGTCAATGGATGAATGATCTGGAAATTTCCCATTGCAGTGGTGGGTTGACTTATTGACACCACTGAACAAAATTGCAGACCCATCATCTTCTGATTCATCATATTCCAGCCTTTCATTATTCCTAAACCCATTGGACTCCACCATATTATTCAGAACACTGAATTCTGAGGCATCGTCAAGGTCATGCATAGTCCCAAATCCATCAACTTGCAAATCCTCATTTAAACTAATCGAGTCCTCAGAAATCAAAGCTGATAACAATCTCTGGTAAAGTGGAGAAGCTTTGGAATCCATCCTGCTAGTCGCAAGGTCTTCAGGAAATACACGGCTATCTAAGTCAGAGGATGTTAAATTAGGTGTAAGACCCATGGAGGAGAGTTCTCCCTGAAAAAGAGGATGAGAAAACATTATATAATTGATTATCTAAAATGTGTTGAAGTTGACATGACATTTTCTGTAACACTGAATAAATTGCTATCAAATTACATATGATAAGTACAGACATTCCACATCATTATTCTACTTGTTTGGGATTTCCTCCTTTTCTGTTAATTCAGTTAACGTAAGTGGGCTGCAGACAGATACCAACAGAGCAATGAAGGTTGAAAGTATAGATACTCTTATCCAACTAGCTCAAACCCTAATTTTCCTTGTAGGTGTGAATAGATATTACCCATCAATATATCTGCCGAATTCTTAACTATGAGATCCAATGATAAAGTAAGATAAATCACCTGTTGTTTCATGAAATTGATATGATCGTCAGATATGTAGCAGAAGTAGCGCTCCATTTGCTTCCAGAAAGGGTTGGGAAAACTCTGAGCTGCATCAATAATAGAAAAATTAATCCAGAAACAAAAACTGGGTAAGAGTGATTAAGGAAAAAATATTTTACCAAAATTTACAGCTGAGTTGGCAGCCGCTAGTAGCTCCTCATGGCCATTATCTGAACCGACTAAGAAATGTAACCAGTCCATGAATAAAGGAATAGATATACATTAAGAAAAACTCAATCTAACCGAGCAATTCTTATTAAACTGAACTTGTTTTACCATGGAAATCTAGAGTTGAAGCATTTGTTTCTGTAGCTCTCTGCCGTTTGTAAGCCTTACGATCAGATAATTTCCTAGTGGGCGGCCGACCAACCTTACTGCACATAACTCATGAAGAAATCTATGAGCTTAAACTCCATGGAGTACAAAAAAAGTCAATCAAAACAAGAAGGTAAAATTTGAAAGTATAAGGAAAATAACAATGATCTCTACCTTTCATTTTTGTCAGAATTAGGTCTTGTACTACGAAGATGTTTTGCTGTTCCAACATTCTTAAGTTTCTCTACTCCCATTGGGTTGAGGGGCCTTATGGAAGAAAATCCACGGCCTGTCCTTCCTTGCCTTCTCACACCATCCCCAATCTCTTCACCAGCAGCAAGCTTGTTGCTTTTTCTTGAATGTAAAGTAGGGAAGGACACTTTAAGAATACTCTGTCCAGCTCTCCCATCAATCTCATCCGACTCTTTCCCCTTGTCTTTAGACTTGATCTCAGGGGGGCCAGATTCTTCACTTTCTGATAAGGCGGCTGTGGAGAAGCTGCTTTCTCCTTTTAGTTTCAATTGAGGCGAAGCAGCTGGTGAGCGTTTATGAAACCCAAACGCAGTTTCACTACAACCAGCATCTGATATATAATCTGAGTAGGGAACATCGTTCTTACTAGAAACAATAGGCACTATATTTGTCCTTCTTGCTATCCGAGATATCTTTTGTGGTCTTTGACTCGCCCACTGAGCAACAGGCGGTGACGACGAACGATTTGATGTCATACGCTTGCGATGTGTAGCCCCTGGCAATGTTGGAGGCTTATTTGTACAGCCGGTAACATCCCAGTCACTTGGGGATGGGGTGTTATGGAGTCCTGGAGACAATTTTGGTGGTAGCCCTGATCCTGATCTAGGCCCACGAACTGAAGCATTTGCTTTTGTGTTTGATACCAGACTTGATGAATTGAAGTCATTCTCTCTCTCTCTCCCTTCAATGAACCCAGCAGAGTAATAAGTACATTTAACAATGACCCAATTGTGGCTTCCAGATGCTAATTATGGTAAACTGAAATCTTATGACCAAGTATAATTCAAAATGTGAGACTAGGATTATGACACATACTTGTTGATGGCCCTGAGATTCACCCTTTCTTTATCTGAGCCAATGAGGCGTTCTCTCTTCTCATTGTACAAAGAACGGTGATCAGAATCAACCCTCGGCAGTGACGAATGCCCAGCCAAGCTCGTCTGGTGAGAGAAGCTATCAGATCTTCCATACCCAGTAGCTCCATTACCAGCCGCTTGCCTACAAATAACTCAAACAGGATATTTTACCCTATAGACTAACCATTACTGGAAACAAAATTCAATTTACCAACAGAAGGCAAGAAAATGAAGTTGTAAAACAAAACAGTGACTAATTGATCAAGTGAATGATCCCATCATATTCTAAACCCTTGAAAGGTAATTTTACCTCACTTCAAGCACTACAGAAACTGATGATTCAGGGTTATTTTTCAGTTAGCAAAACACCATTAAAATTGTGGAAATAAAACAAAGAAAGATATTGATGGTGAAAGTTCACACATTATAAAAATGCATCACCAACATACAGAGTTATTTAGAGTGTAAAAAGTCATCAATCCAGCACATACTACTCTAAAGTCAGATAAAATCATGTAGATACAGAAAAAATTCAGTGAACCAATTGAATTTCGTGACATTCCACTTATGATTTTTTCGTAATTAACTCAACACGACGGCAGCCAAGGGAAAGTAGTGCTGATATATGTGGTTCTTAAGAGAAAGTTTGCTAGTTAAGTACATATGTACAAATTAATTTGGAAAACAACACATCTAATAACATGCCGATATTTAATAATAAAAATCATGGTAAATATCAGTGTTGGACCTTGTTTGTTGAATGCACAAAACACTATTACGTATTTATAATAGAACATACCTTAACATGTTTGAGTCACCATTCAATTTCGACCGGGAGTCACCCATAGACTTCTGTTGTATGCCCTGCTTCAAGTCTCGGTAACCATCAACCACTTTATTTGAAGCCAAGTTAGGATGACAATCCGCATTAATAGAGGATCGTTTTTTCTTCATTTTTGACTTTTCCCAACCATCGATACCAATTGAAGTTGGATCTTCACCTTGAGCTGCATTATGGTTTGCCAGCCGCATCATTTCTTTATCTCTGTCTGCTGCTGCTTCTCTCTCTCTC
>JAKUCM010002730.1:0-22596 GCA_023374145.1 Lepidium sativum | reverse complement strand
CCAAAGGTGACCCTTTCTGTTTTCTCATCGTACTCTGAATAACGTTTAGCTCACAACCTGTTAACACCTAAAATGAATTGGTGATACACATGAATTCTTTTGAATAGAACATTCTGTACTGAATTGATAGACCACAGCTTTCTTATTCAACTACGGTAGTGAATAGTCCAACAATAGTATAGTATCTAAGAACAAATTGTTCAATAACTTTGTCAGTACTAAGTGATTGTGTGAAGAGTAATGTGAGAACGTTCTTGTAATCAAAATTTCTTTTGTTGGTATATACAGAGAAGAGAGGACAAATTTCAGTAGATATTTCACTGAAGCCGAGGCTTCTTAGTCAACATCGGACTCATCACTTCATCGTCCGGCGAAAATTCATGTATCGTCGGGATATTGAGATCAAATCCACGGTGGCTACTACCGCTGACGTGGCTAATAGACCCTACACCTTCCGAGTTTGAAACGACACCGTTTCCATTTCCTTCGTAGTGGCAACGCTTATGACCACCAAGAGCTTGACCGGTAGCGAAAGATTTCATACAAATCGAACAAACATGAGATTTCACTGCTGAATTTACCGTTGACTTATCATCTCCACCACCAGATAAAGTCCTATGGCTGGCTTTATGTCCACCGAGAGCTTGGTAAGAAGAAAACGCCTTGTCACAGACGCTACACTTGTAAACTGGCTTTTCAGATCGCCGGAGATCAAGATCATCATCGCCGTCACCGCCGCGAGCTAGAAGCAAGAGACATAAAGCGAGATACTCTTCTTCATTGAGATGGTTGTGGTGATAATGATGATGATCAGATCTAGGTCGTTTGGATCGTTTCTTGAACTTAGTCCAGTGCTCAACGCCATTGAAATCTGTGGATGAATCGTGGAACAGACTTGGAACTGGAGAAGCTAATCTAGGTGAATTAAGAGCCTCAAGCGCCATTGTTAACAAAACTCAGAGCTTAATTCAATAACAGAGAGATGAAGTAAAGATTTATATATAAAGAGAAGCTGTGGAGAAGAAGAATTCAAGGAATCTTGAGCAGAGTAAGTTGCGTGAGAAGGAGAGTGAGAGTGGGTGGCCAAATTGGCATTTCTTAATTAATTATTATTATTTTTGTTAGTGTGTAACGAAAAATATGCAAGCAAGTTGTTGTTGTTGTTAGTGGTCAGTTGTAAGTTGTAACGAAAGTATACATGTAAATTAAAATATAATTATAAATTTGGTGAGACTTTAATATAATTTTGGCACATTTGCCTGTTTGTGGTGTCAAAGACCTAAATAATTTCACAATTTAAATAAAATAAAAATGGTAAAATTCAATCAGGTTTTCAACTGTTATCTTAATTATAAGAAAGTTGACATTTGACCCAAAACATGGATTGCTGTTAGTAGATTTTAGTAATGATTTGGGCTTGTATAAAAACTGGCCCATGTCGATCCCGTAACTAAATTTCTACATAATATAGACGGAAGATTCGATTTCTGGTTGTGCAAGTAAGGTGACTGCCGGCCAACTAGAGTAATAGCCATTTGCGTTCATTCGGTATATATTGTGTTCAATCCAGTTTTTAGTTTAGATATATATAAAAAGAAAAACAAACTACAAACATAATCTCTAATAGAGGATTCAATGAAGTTTCGTTTTGGTGTGACAATTTTGTAGCTTGTAACGTGGCTATTGAGTTCAGATGATCTATGGATGTATGCTCCTCTTGCTCACAAGTCACAATTGCCTCATTATGAGACTACATCGCAATCTTTTGTCTCGACTTATGTAAAAACAATATCATTGGAAACTTGGAATACCATAACTTGGTTGTTTTCTTTCTTTTTTCCAATGCTCATGATCATGGTTTTAAGTAAACTGGCACCAAAGAAAACGACCAAAAAATTCACAAATGTACTTTTGTAGCGTGGTTTTTGTATTGAGATATACATATATTAAGTACATTTCAGCATCTAATTATTCACTGACCTGATTTGTTAGGTCATTACTAACTGTATTGAAGGACTATCCAATAAAGTTTGTTATCATGTAAACCTCACTCATGTACAAGTGTGTTTCTTTAAAAAGTAATCAACAAAAAAGTTTAACTAAACACCCAAAGGAAAGTTTAGAGTCATACTATATGTGAGGTTAATTAGTATAAGTGAGGTTTGTGTGTTTTTATTGTTTTTCTTAGTTCTTGGTTTTTAATTAACCGAATAAAAAAACTATGGATAAACAAATTATAGAATTGTTCGGTTATTTGATATAACTGAAACTGCACATATTTTCCGTCTTTTATTTGATTTGGTTTAGTTTTTAGGTTTCGGATAGAATTTGTACAATATTTGCTATCTTCACACTTTGAAACTTGATCATATGGAGACAATATGAACAAAGAATAGTCAAAGAACCCAATTGAACCACTCAGTCTAACTTAAACCCTAAGAAAAGACAAAGATATGGAGGCAACAAGTGAGGAGGAACAAAGATGTGGGCTTGTTAAGTGTTCTATTTTGGACAACCTTATAAGTTCTCTTACCTTATTCTTAGTAATTGGGTTCTCTAATCTTTAAGCTTTTCTCTTCGTAGATATGGGATTAAAGTAGTCAATATTTCAAAGAAGGCGACTTCAATCTCGTTCTTTGAGGCTCTTTTTCTTCTAGTAATGAAAGTCAAATGTTCGTAACAATTGAAAATTTCGTTAACATGACAGCCCAAAGAGCGGTGCGATGCGTTTTTTATGTCAACCGCTAAGTCAATGTCAACGTTCGGACTTTCGAATCAATCAATTCAAGTTTATAAGTATTATCTTGGATTCCTATTATCATTACTGTGTATATCATATTTCAAACCTTGTTTTTGGAAAAAAAACCAAAAAAAATATTCCTAGAACAGAAATACTGATTTATTTTCACCTCTACAAATATAACATAAATGATTAAATACGTTTATATTTAATACAAAAATAGTAATAATTTTTCTTTAAGTAAATATACCATAATTTATACAGTTCTTTTTTTTTTATAAATACTCTGTTCATTTCAGAAAGAAATGTTAATACCATTTAGATACTACATAAATTTTTCCAGTTCTCTATATATTTAATATAGTTATTCAACTAATCAGATACAAATAGTTGCAAATAATAAAAGAATTAAATTGTTACATACGAAATAAAATAAAACATTCAAATTTTTTACAATATCAACTAATTTACTGCGCAAAAGTATGAATAATCTAGTTGCTTTGACTCTGATCTAGCTAAACATTAACTAATAAGTTTAAATTACCCATTCTAGTTAGAACATTTAACTATAAATTTACTTTTATCGATCTAATAGTTGATTATTGACATAAAAAATAATTTGCATGGGAAGAGTACTAAATTTTAAAACTTGCTATTAGTAGACATTTCATATATTCTTCTAAAATATACATAAAAGTCATACCAAATAATGCCTACACTTACCAACTTTTAATTATTTATTTTTCTTTTAAATGAGTTTATATCCTTGGCATGATCATACGTCTAGCAACCACCTTTATTCCACAAAGAAAATCAACAAAAAATCTGAGAACAAAATACAAAAAAAAAGAAGATTTGAACACATAGAACAACAAATATAGTGACAAAAATGAAGAACAACAATCAATAAAAACTAAACAGAAGCTGATAAACTCGGAACAAAAGAGAACCAACGAAAACCACAGCTCCATTTCTCAGGCAACGAAGGACACTTTGGAACCCAATGCCATGTTCTTCTCCCAACATGAAAGAACAAAATCTCAGGCCAATTGTAGCAACAAACACAAATCATATCCTTATGCCATAAACAATACACATGCTCGTAATTGTGATAACAAACTGAAGTAAACTTCCTACAAACAATGTCTGGTAATGTTTCAGATTCAATCCAATTCTCTGTTTCTTCTTTGAATTCCCAAATTCTGATACTTCTGCAAATTCCATTACTTCCAATTCCTCCAACTACGTAAAGTATTTTTTTTTCAGGATCACTTACTAATCTAGCAAATGTGATTTCATTACTCGCCGGAAAAACTCCATCTCCGGTAGCTGTTGTCCATTTTCCATCGTTCAGATTAACGCTTACGATTAGAAAAGGCTCAGATCTGACAAAGTATAGAGATTTATTGTAAAAGACTCCATCTTGAGTAAACCCACGAGGTAAGATTTGATCAACATCGCCGAATTTTCTCCATGAGCGGTTACAGGAATCGTAGATGCAAACACATCTCGAAGAAGCGGAGGTGGAAGATGAACAGAGAGTGAAGATTTTGTAGCTGTTAGGGGAAGGTATAAGGGAGAGAAGCTCAAAGGGAAAAGGGTAAAACGGGAATTTGATAGATCGTGAAGATCTGGTTAAAGGATTGAAGATTGAGATAGAAGAAACAGAGGAAGAAGAGACTGAGAAACAGAGGAGACCATGTGAAGAAGAAAGCAGAGAAGAGGCGCATGTTACTGAGAGAGAGCGAGGGAGTGGTAACGTGCGCCAAGAATGGAGATTGAATTCAAAGAGAGGGAAAGAGTTGAAAGATTGAGGATGAGAGAGGAGGAGAAAGGAAGGAAGAGAGAAAGAGTGATCGGAGAGGAAAGTTGGAGAAAGGATAAGAGATCGGAGATGTCGAGAAACTGATCGGAGAGCTACAAGGGTTTTAAACGGGAGAAAAGAGAGGATATGGTCAAGGAGATGATTTGGTAAAGAAGACCAGATGATTGGATCCATATCAATTGGTGGACTTACGGTGGTTGGGGAAGATTCCGGTGACCAATAGAGGAAACTGGAGGCGGTGGTTGTGGTGATTGATATGGGTTTTTTACCTGGAGCTCTGAGACTAAACATGGTTAGAGTTTAACCAGAGAGAGATAGAAGTAAAAGATCTTTAAGATGGAAACAAGTTGGTTGATTTTAGAAGGAGACTATAAAAGGAAATGTTATGAATCCAAAGTTTACGTTTACTTGTTCACATTAATTGTTTTGGACAATATTATCGTTGAACCTGATCTAGTTGATTGATATTCTTTGGAGAAACAATAATAGATAAATCTACAAATAAATAATACGGTTAGTCAAACACTTTTTTTTTTTTTTTTGTGAACTAGCCTACTAAGTTTTAAATCCCACTCATACTCTTGCAAAAAGGAGGTTCAATCCCTCATATCTTGAAGATTTGTAAAATAACTACGCCATTGGGCCACATGTCCTCGACATTAGTCAAACACTTAAACTTCAAATTTTTTGATATTAAAATCATTTGATAGATTATCTTAATTAGTAGACTAAAAAAGCTTGACGAATAAATAAATAGATATTAAAATTAATAACTAAAATAGGTTTGATTGAACAATTGGCCAAAATACATGTAATTTAGTTTAGTTGATTTGTTTTTTATTTAGCTAAGTATAAAGTGATGAGTTCAAATCTCATTCTATTCTAATTTAGAGAACTTTTGCTATAGATTTTGTTATCGATTTAATGGTTACTTATTAACAAAAAAAAGAAAGTTTGATCGGCCAAAAAACGTGTGGCTTGCCTTTGATTTAGCTATGCACCAGATGGTGAATTCGAATCTCACCATACTACAATTTGAAAATTTAGACTATTGATAAGATATTCTCGATTTAATAATTATTCGTTGAAATTTTTTTACTAAAACACATACTTTAAATATATTTTACAAATACATAAAAGAAAAAAATGGCGACAATAAAAATGATATTTAGGCAGTGACTGTTTTTTTTTTCGGTTTTATAGATAGTATTTTTGTTTAAAATATTTTTACCATATTCTAAACCCAATTAAAACTGATTTCAGTTAACCAAAATTCTCTAGTTTGGTCATGCATGTCTTAAAATCAAATCAACCTATACTTCGCATATTGGATGGTACGACCACTAAATTTTTTGGTTGTTAAATAAATCTCTCGTATGTATTTAAATATTCATATATACATTTAAGCTTTTACAAATTAATAATGTTAGAATTACAATAAAATAATATATTTTTATTAATTTGTAAAGATTATTAAAGATTATTAATTTTTTAATACACTAATTAAATCAAAAATTTAAATAGAAACTATAAAATTATATTATAAAACTTGTAGAATATTAATTTGAAGAGGTTATACTTTATATATATTTATTTACATTTAAATATAATATGTTGACAAAAAAACAATATACATACAAATTTGAAATGATATAAGTTTATAGTATTTTCTAAAGCCACACATAATCGAACTAAAACAATATTCTATATCTTGTTGCATTGAGTAAAATCATATAAATCAAACTGAAAACTAGATTGACGAAGCCAAAGTATAGAGATTGGATGGTACAACTACCAAAATTGCCTGGAAAATACTTTTGACTTCTTCGTAAATAATAAATATCATAAAATCCAAATACATGCACATGTTTTAGAAAATTGTTATCAAAGTCATTAAAGCGTCGAATGACCAATTCCTTATTCAACATCTAGAAAAAGAGCAGTTGATTATTAAGATTAATCTTCAGACCACTTTTTACCTTTGGAATTTTACTTTTATTCTCTTCTTTAGAAATCTTCTATTTTGACTAGTAACCATAATAAAAATAAATTATCCATACTAAAATTATCAGCTGGTGAATAAAGTATCAAATTAGAGCAAGAAGAACAAAATGTGATGAATAAAGGAATCATATGAAAATGATGGATCTTTTACAGTTTCTCAGCAAGGTATTAGAATAATATTTCTTTTTATTAAAGACATTTAATTATACTTCGTGCTGATTACTATACAATGACGTTTGAAGAATTCAGAAATTAAGATGTATAATAAATAATAGCCATAAACATGACCTTTGCAAATGACATCTAGCTATAAACATTGACGTTTGCAAATGGCATCTATTTTAATGGTAGGCGATAAATTCACTTAAGAAAATGCATTTGGATAATTCAGGATCGAGTCCTCCTGCTTACATTATGTAGGAATTTGGCTATTGAACCGGCCAGTTGTGACCCAATATAATTTGTCGTTGACAAAAAAACATGACGTTCTTTTGTATATAATATGAACAAAATTTATACTCTGTTGAGCAAGAAAAGCCTTTAGTTTGTAAAAAAATTGAAAATACTTTATGTTTTCAGATTTAATTTTAGAATATGATAACTTTTTTTTTGTCTAAACCTTTAGACAATCAAATCATATCATGAACACACCATCATAACTTATCTATAACTAAAGATGTCCCAAATAAAGTATGATGAGTGCAAACCAAGTAACAGCACAAATTCTCTTTTCAGATAACACACACTTGAAGCATCCGTTCTATAAATAGAACAGACTGGAGAAGTAGAAGAAGAAGCATAGCAAAACACTAATTAAGCAAACCACTCATATGGCCACAACTACTCTTCCTCTCTTCTTAGGGTTCTTAGCCCTAACGAGTACGCTTAGCTTCAACGCCGAGGCTAGGCCTCAACCAAGTGATGAGGATCTTGGTACCATCATTGGACCTCACACTAGCTTTGATCTGGAAGTAGGCACCGAGATTGGACCGCATACAAACATTGTACAACCACATATAGATGATGATGAATTAGGCACCATTATTGGACCCGAATTCGCGATCCATAGGCATGATTTCCCTGAAGATTTCATCTTTGGAACAGCCGTTTCCGCATATCAGGTCAACATATATACATGCATATAAACATATGTACATTGTATGATCATAACATTAGAACGTAGATATCAAGAAATAATCTTTATCATTTCCAAATTGGTTTGAGTTTTAGGTTGAAGGTGCTAAAAAAGGGTCTGGAAGAGGCTTGACCACATGGGACGAATTTACACACATGTATCCTGGTATAAATTACAGAGTTTTGTTTGTTTTCTGTTTAGAGAAGTCATGTTAAAATATATTCCTTGATTTAAAATCGTATTTAATCTTATACTAAAATATGTTCTTGTGGTATAATATAGACAAAGTTGAAAACCGAAGTGATGCAGATGTTGGAGTCGACTTCTATACCCGTTACAAAGTAATTCATTGTTTAATTATTGCATACTTTGGTATATATATTAAATTTTGTCTTCATTTTAGAAACTTTCTCTTTATAATCTGAGACGACTTTGCGTAATGTGATGTTTATAGGATGATGTCAAATTAATGAAGGAGTTAAAAACGAATGGCTTCAGATTTTCACTTTCCTGGACCAGAATCTTACCTTGTAATTCCATCTCATTTACCAAATCACATATAATTTCACTGTAAATACATAGGCCTTCTTCTTGTAACGATCGCTGCGACAGCGACGAAAACAAGTTGAATTACAGTGTAAATGATGACAGCTTATAGTCGCAGCAACCATAACGGAGACGATATCATCTATAATAGTAAACTTTAAATGCACCAGATATTAATAGCGTCCATTAGTAGCGACTCATTTAATTACCTTACTTTTAGCTGGTGACTATAATTTTTATTTCGGTTGTTGTCGCCGCGATCGTTACAAGAACAAGTTATAGTATTTAATTATTTTACGATACATTTCTAAATCATGTGTATGTATTAATATTATATATATATATATATATATATAAATTTTCAGATGGAAAAATAAAAAATGAAGAGGGTGAGAGTGGTGTAAACGAAGAGGGTGTGAAGTTCTACAATGATCTTATCAATGAACTTAGAGCTAATGGTTAAACATCTCATAACTTAAATCTTAATCATGATTATATACACATATTCTTTTTAGTTTACTTGTTTTTGGTAAAAAAATATTTACAGGAATAGAGCCTGCGGTAACTCTTTTTCACTGGGAATCTCCACTTGCTCTAGAAGTCGAGTATGGAGGTTTCCTAAACGAGAAAATTGTGTAAGTTCTGTTACTAGATGAATTTTTTTGAATGATTTTGTATAATTTTTTATTTGTTGCTAACAAATAAATGAATTAATGTATTTTAGAGAGGATTTTCGAGACTTTGCAAAACTGTGCTTTGAGTTATTTGGAGATAGGGTAAAGAATTGGGCAACATTTAATGAGCCATCAGTATACAGTGTTGCTGGTTACTCAAAAGGTAAGAAAGCTCCAGGAAGATGTTCTCCTTCGGAAGCTACAAAATGTCTTGCAGGAGATTCAGCAATGGAACCATACATTGTTGCTCATAACCAAATCCTTGCTCATCTTGCTGCTGTTCAAGAATTCCGAAAGTGTCGAAAGGTTCTTTAATTTTGTGTATAACATGGATAGTTATCTGGTTTATATTTCTTCTAAATTATAACTTTTATATGGCTACAAAACGGTGTAATTACATATCGTTATTCGATTTTTTGATCTTTTATGTGACAAATAAATGCATATACATAGTGCCAAGAGAATCGAGGAAAAATTGGAATAGTGTTGCTGTCTCACTGGTTCGAGCCTAAAGATCCAAATTCAAGTGAAGACGTCGAGGCAGCTAGACGATCTCTCGAGTTCCAACTCGGCTGGTGAGTTCTAAATTTATTCTACAATATCTAATTCCAATGCTTGATTAAGCCTAAAATGTGACATGAATTTGCTTGTTAACACAAATGGCAGGTTTCTTAGTCCTCTCACATATGGATATTATCCAACCGAAATGCAAAAAGATATAAACATCAGAATGCTTGAGTTTACTGAAGAAGAATCTAAGCAATTACAAAAATCATTGGATTTCGTCGGAATAAATTACTATGGAGCATTGTTCTCTACCCCTCTCATCACTATGAATTCATCAGAGCTTAATTATGGGGCAGATTTACATGTAGATTGGACCGGTACAACCAATTTATACACCACAAAAATTCTTTTTCAGTTCCGGAATTTAAATAAGTCAAACCCGATAATTTTTTGCAAGTTTCTGACAAAATAAAATCCATGAGAAATTCTTCAAACATAAAAAGAAAAAAAAAACAGTTATATAAGTTAATAGTATCAAATTAACATTACTTTCATATGAGAAGTTAAAGATTGCTTTTATGTTATTCGATTTTACAGCTGAACAAAACCATTCACCTCATCTTAAGGTACTCGAGAAAATTCCTCCAAAACAAATTAGCATATATTTTTGTTTACATGTACATATATAAGTATACAATAAGGTCTCTATATGGATAAACAAAATATTTCTTGTTTAACTTACAGTCAACTTCAATGGGGATAGTAATATATCCAGCTGGTTTGCTGAAGCTCTTGAAACATATCAAAGACGAATACAAAGACCCAGAGATATACATTATGGAAAATGGTAACTTATTAATTAACTTTTATCATATATATGTTTGAGTTTGAGTAAGTAATTAGCATGATGTTAATTAAGTTGGTTTTTAGATAAGCCATATATACCAAATCATGTTTAAATGTAGGGATGGACGAGCTCGACGATGGGAAGAAAAGCGTAGAGGAAGCCACTAATGATTATGGAAGGAAAGAATTCATCAAGAGTCACATCTTAATCATGGGTAAATCAATCAGGTATATAAATAGTGCTATGTATTCAATTCATCGGTTCACTTCTTTCCGTTTTAGAAATGTAGTAACTAATATGTACCAACTAAAATTCAGTTCGATTCAGTATTTCGGTTCCGATTTTTATGTAATAACAGTTTTCTGCAAATTTCTCATATTACCGAATTTTTTAGAAGTTTATACTTTAAAAAAAAAAATACAAGTCAATGCAACGAAGCCATAATAAATACACAATATAATTATATTCTATATTCTCGAAATGGTTTTACAGTCACATACAAGTTCAAAATTTTAAAAGTAGATTTGAGCATGGTTCAAAATTACATATATTTGATGGAGATGATGGTAACTCATATTGCATAGATTTATGATTTTGGCATGATTGACATGTAAGATAAAGTTATAAAAATAAGATTTAGAGAATATTTTTTTTTGCAGAAAACCTTTTTAATACACTTTCATTGTAGTAAAAATGATACAAACATAGTTGGAGTTTTGTCCGAATGAAAAATATTAAAGAATTATGTAATGGATGATTTGCAGGATGTACAATGTGAAGCTAAAGGGTTACTTCATATGGTCGTTAATGGACAACTTCGAGTGGGAAAGAGGTTATAGAACCAGATTCGGACTCTATTACGTCGATTTCAAAGACAACATGAAACGACATATGAGATTATCTGGTAAATGGCTGAGTGAGTTCCTTGATTCCAAAGAGTCTCTCCATAAATGTTACTTTGAAGGCCATCGTGAGAAAGGATTTGCTCCCAAATTGTTCGACACAGAGTATTTGGATCCCAAAAATATACGTCTGCAATACACGAGCGATTTTATGTGAAAAATATGATGTGATTATCGATCTACTAGATCTTTTCTAGTAGAACGAAATCTCATCACAAAGTTTATAAATATATAGTGTGCTTAGAATAAGAAAACATAAAAGCTGATATGATCATGTCTATGTTATTTATCTATGTATGTGAGTGTTTGTGGACATACTTATTGTGGTGTTATAAATTCCATCATCCCAGATGCCTTGGACATAAAATCCGATACCTAAATAGTAACCGACTCGAAATTTCGAGTCCATTCGGTTTAGGAACCTTCAACAAATACTTGATGGTTTCTAGTATTGATCCTTGAGGTATCAGTTCGGTTTCAGTTATTACTCCTGTTCGGGAAACCGAGTAACCCGAAACATAATAGGAGTAAAGTAACTTTACATTCCTTTTGTCGATTCAAATTCCTGTGAACCCCTTGATCTTCTTTGTATAATCAAAATTAGTTCCTAATTACAAAATTACGTTGTCAAAATTTTTTTTTACAAACTTGAGACTCTAGCTAATATAACAGAACCCTTTCTGTTATCAGAGTTGTCTCCACCTTCAGGAACTCCCAGGTATGACCATCTTGGCCTCTCCATGGGCCAAGTGATGCAGGTTTGCTTTCAAAACTCTGCAAAAAAACAAGTTCAAGTTATTCTCACATAATCATAACTAAATTGGTAAATTTCCCTAGCTGATGCTGACATTATATCACATATATAAAAGGTACCATACTCGATCAATTCTGCTAACTCAACCAACTCTTTATAACTACAGACAAAACATGAAATGATACAATAATACTCAATGCAAGTCAAGATGTACCTTCATGGTTGGGTAATTACTCTACCAATAATCTTTACAGGAACAATCTCCATTCCTAAAGTAATGCAAACATTTTGTGTCCTCCAACAATATGTCACAGCTGTATCTCTTCGAGACGTACTTTGCGGTATCATGGCAATCACGACACATCCTAAGGTTTTTTAAGATCCTTATTGTTTTCTTAGGTCCATTTGATGAGGAAATTAGACCACATGCCATGGCAAACTTTTCACTGTGGATACCATCTTTTCCTTCTTCCTCTATCAAAAGTTCTCCATTATATTGGTCACTTCTATGATCCACCCTACACAATTTTTCCACCCAGGGATTGAGCACATCTTTACATAATGTTGACTGATCACCTGTAGTGAAAGTGTGAATACAGTTTCTGACTTCAATCCAGCTCTGCCCAAGAGGTTTCTTCAGCAAGTTATCTTTCCGTGGCTTCTTTCCTTCTAATAATCTCCCAAGTTTTGCACCCAATGCATAGATCTGTGAAACCATACTTTCAGTGAACGGATTTTCAGGTTCCAAGGAGAATAAGTTCTCTGCTGCATGGATTGCCATGTCAATATCACCATGAATCCTGCAGCCAGTTAAAAAGTTTTCCCAGATGGGTGTCTCTGATTGAACATTCATCTCTTGGATGAACTGCAGAGCTTCTTCAGGTCTGTTGGATCGTCCATACAAAGTAATCATAGCACAACAATGTTCCAATGCAGGAATAATATGGTAATCATTCGCAATGCTGTAGAAGACTTTCTTTCCTTCGTCTACATTTCCCATTAGACCGTGGGAAAGGATAATACTAGAAAGTGTTCCCCTGTTTGGCTTAATCCCCTGTGTCTTCATTTCATTATAAAGCTCAAGAGCTACACCATAGTTACCCTGTAAAACATAACCTGCGATGATTAGGTTCCATGATGCAGTATTCCGCTGAACTTTTCCATCTTTTTCCATCCTCTGAAATAGGTCCATAGCCTCATCCTCGTCTCCATTCTTTATATATCCTGAAATCATCGTGTTCCATGTGATAATATTTGGTTTTACATTTGCATATTGCATCTTTGTAAATAATTCATAAGCCTTCCCACAATACCCTGCTTGGCAATACCCTGTTATCATTGAATTCCAAGTATATACATCCTTATTCTTTACCGAATCAAAAACTTTCCTTGCATCTTCCTGTTTCCCACACTTCGAATACATATCAACCAGAGAATTTCCCACAAGCACATCATCGATAAAACCCATCTTCACAGCAATAGAGTGAACTTCTGAGCCCAAGTTAATAACTTTTAAATATGAACAAGCAGACAAAGCACTCATTATAGTGACTCCATTAGGCACTACACCTGCTAAAAACATCTTCCTAAACATATCTAATGCTTGATATCTCATTCCATTATGAATCAATCCCGAAATCATAGCTGTCCACGTAAACACATCAGCAGTTATACCAAAATTATCCATCTTCTGCATCAAATCCATTGCAGCATCACATTTCCCGAGCTGATTATAACCCCCAATCAATATGTTCCAAGTAACTAACCCAGGGGCAATTCCTTCTTTTTCCATCTCTTCAACCAACCGTACAGCTTCTTCATGTTTACCATTTTGGCAATCTCTCTTTCTGTGTGTTCTTGACCCTTTTGTCATCAACTCAGGACGTAACAGAAGAAGACAATGGATGCATTATAGTCTTCCCTTGCGCTGCACCACCCACAGTCTACTTAATGCCATCTACAGATTTCATAAAACGCTTCATAGGAGAGTTGAACAATCCAACTTTAGCTGAAACTGGATCATCTGTGTATAAGAAACAATACACTAGTGATGATGAGCTCGATGACTTAGATATGTCCATTAACTCATTAATCTCTGCTCCTGGAGCAACCTCATCATCAGAATGGATGCCAAAAGGATTTGGACGCAGAAAGATTGTTAGATATCAGCTCCTTAGAGAAATATGGAAAGAAGATGGATTAAATTTGACTACTTCTCCTTTTGTCTGATATGTTTTATGAAAAAACGTCTTTCTTTGGTTATATGTGTGTATAACAGATTACTTATGGCCAAAGAGAAACAAGTCACTTTCTTGCTATTTTCCAAACTATTTTATTGGGAAAAGTATGTAGTCTTTCATAAGATTTATTCAAGAATCAAATATCCATTAATACCAATTATTTGTTCAGACTTTTGCTTCTGTAAGATGAACTGGGTTAAGCTTACGAATGAGAAAAGTGAGAAAGCTCTTTCTGATAAATGTTTGCTCATTATAAAATAACTGTTTCAATATCTTAAAACTTCAATGCTTAATAAAGCAAAAACCAAACAAAATGGGATTCGCCGAGCTAAAATGAAAATATGAGACAAAAACATATGTAGAAGAAAAGATGTCCGGCTTGACCATTGCTCTTCAAGTTTCAATCTTTGGTGTCTTTAATAGTTGGCATTTCCGGTCACTAGTGGAAGCTGGTTCTGTAGCTAGAAGAGCAATTCTTAAGGCAGAAGATGTCACCAATGAAGCCTGTAATAACCTTAAGGCCTGAAGTGTGCAACAGAATGTTAATAGGTAATGTTACGTTAGAGAAGAACAGTAACAAGCAATTACCACTTCTTTTCTAATGATGATCGCTTGGACCTTAACATCGTCACATTGGATCTGTTTTTCTTTTAGCAATCGAATACTTGAGAATAAATTTGAAAGTGTGATGCTTAAGTCATCAGTTACCATAAACTTTATTCCTCTCTTCACAAATCCATCAGTAGGTGTAGTTGTATCATCAGCAGTGTTACTATGATCTTCAGATTTTGGATCTATCCATACCATGGGCACCAGTTTATCCCAATCATAAAAAAGTTTCTTACCAGAACTTTCAGAAAAACGGTACTCTTTATGACGATAACTGTCGTAGGAAACATAATGGTAGTAAGTTAGTGGCTTATAGATGGTGACAACATCAAGCAGCTGCTTCTTGCACTTATAGTAATAAGGAAGTACAAATTTATATCTTCTTCCGTAAACAGCACTCAAGTCCTTGAAGCTTTTGCACAAGTTAGCAATAATTCCGTTGCTCGATGATTCGCCTACCGATCTTAGAGGCATAGCAAGAAAAGTGAAGAGAAGATCAACAAAATCTTTAACATATAGAATTTTTCCCTTCCTTCTTGTTAACATATGCATTTATCTTAATCGTTTGATCATCTTTTGATTCCTTTCTATCTCCCTGGTCTGCAGGACTCAGCGTTTCACAAATCTCCTTCATACCATATGAGTTGCTCTTCAAAAATGTATTGGTTATAGCAGTATCCGAGGCGAATAAACACTCCAGCAAAGTCACAAACTACAAAATTAAGAATAACTAGAATAAAAACATGGAAGTTATTAACTCTAGAATAAGAATTTGTATACAAACTTTACTATTGTATCAAGAGGATTTTACAAGCTTACAATACACACTCTTTGTTGGCTTTCACTCTCAGTTTTCACGCAGGATGCTTTGACAAGGAAGATAAACAACAAGACAAGATGCGTTCTCAGATGCTGACTTTGATCTTGTCTGTCTCCTGCTTCCCGTGTCTCTCCACTTCCGACAGTTTCCTTGTAACCCCACATATATTCATTTTGTCAACCCTAATAATGCTCCAAGTTTGGCCCTTTTATGTGTATTATTAATCGGCCCATTTGACCCAAAAAGAGTCGATCATGTTTAAAGGCTTATACAAAGTCTAAATGGAGGAAGAGGAAGAGTTCATAGGAGTCGTTAGGTCTCGAAAAATGGAAGAGGCAACAATTAACAAAGTGAATCGAGACTCCAAAGGTTTTAATTGAAGTTGACTAAAAATTTATTAGTTGCTTGATGTTTATCACCAATGCGAAAAATATTCAATACAAAAAGTTTATGCACTTTTATAGAACATATAACATGTAAATTATTTTTCTAATATTGTCTTCGTTTTCATTTTTGCCAAAGGCGATACTTATCCTTAGTGTTTTTTGTTTATTTAATAGTCAATTTTTTTTATCAACGGCAGATTAATTGGGTCACAACTGGTCGGCACAGTAGCCAAATTTCTATATAATATAGACAGAGAGATTCAATCCCTGGTTGTACAAATGATTTGCCTTAAGTTGATTTACTGTTAGCCAAGAGCCATTTACGTTTTTTTTTGGTCAACTACCCTACTGGTTTTTAAATTTCTTCCTACTATTACAGGTAAGTGGTTCGACCACTAGTGTCTTAAGGATTTGTAAAGTGACTACACCACTGGCCACTAGTCCTCGGTGAACCATTTGCGTTTAATAGTTAATTATCCACTTGTGTTTTTTTTTTCTCGTGATTATCTCTAAATGAAAAAAAGAAGAAGCTAGAGTTCAATGAAAGATTCTGACCTCTAAAGAATTTAATTTGACCCTAACGAAGAGACAATAAATAAAAAACTGTGTATACGCAATAGACAAGTGGATAAACATACTTAACAAACAAATGGAGCACACAGATTAACGTGCTTATCTATAAACCAAACTCACAAGTTTTTGCATTTTTGTCTTTTAAATAAACCTTATTTTTTTAGTATCATTCAACTAAAAGTCAAAATATTATAATTTTAAGTTTATTGGAGACAGATATTTTCTTATCATCTCTTACTATATAAATCCGATCTTCATATTAGATATTTTGGTTAAAATTAACAAATCTTACTACAAATATTTGCATTTCGCAAGAAGAAATTCATTACCTTTGTGGATAAATCTCAGCCGTTAATTCTGTTTTACGAATGAACGATGACACGCGACGATGGATTGAATCCTCACCGTTGGATTATCTTCCACGTGGCATTGATTATACTTAGCAAAGCCAATGCACAATCATTCTCACCGAGTCCGCCCGAGTCACAACCGATTCAAACTCCTTCGAGAACCACCGTCTTCGCCGTTCTCATCACTATCTTCTTCCTCGCCGGATTACTCTCTGTATATATCCGCCAATGTACTCGCTCAGATCTCGAATACTCACCTCGATACTACAATCGCGGAGCTAACGACGGTTGTTCACGGCGAGGTGGACTTGACGACGCCATCGTTGAGAGTTTTCCTGTATTTGCTTACTCGTTTGTAAAGGAATCAAAGATCGGATCCGGTGATTTGGAATGTTCTATTTGCCTTAACGAATTGGAGGATCGAGAAACAGTGCGATTGCTTCCTATTTGTAATCATTTGTTCCATATTGATTGCATCGACGCTTGGCTTTACTCTCACGCGACTTGTCCTGTATGTAGATGTAATCTTACAGCGAAATCGGAGAAATCCGGCAAGGAAAACGACGGTCCTCCGCTGGCGATGAGAGATCACGTCACGATTGACATTGACGGAGATTCGGAGATCGTTGAGGCAGCGAAAAGCGACAACCAACGGATGAGTTTTAAAACCTCCGGCCATTTTCCGCGTTCGAAATCGACGGGACATTCTATGGATCGACTCAGTTACGCCACTGAGAAGTATACTCTACGGTTGCCTAACGACGTGAAGAGGCGAATAATGGCGGTGAAAGGATATAAGTTGAAACGTACGAGAAGCTTTGATGGTAGTTTGACTACTGAAGGTAGTGGAAATTTTCGCCGGAATTGTGAAGAAAACAGTTACACAGTCGGGCCGGGTATAGAATCAGGTCGGGTCGGGTGGAGATTCTGATCGGGTCAACTGGGCGGGATGGGGTTTGACTTTATTTGTCTTGACTTTGTTCCGTTAGATCACAGTAACAGCGAACTGTTCCATTGACGACGTTAAGGGTTTTTTCATTTGTTTTGTAAACATGAATTGTTTAGCATCTCGCTAAACAAGTATTAAGTTAAGTATATATTATCAACGAATTATTGTATTTTTTTAGCTTAAAAAGATTGAGAGATGGGTAAATTTGTTTTTGCAACCATAATGCATTCGTTAATACAACCTTCTGTTTCTCTTCATCTATGATTAGTTTTTCAAGTATATCACCATATTCTCCAAAGTATTGATAATGCGAACCTCAGCTCAAGTTGCATTAGTGGACCGGGCCCAAATGTTTTCTTCTATTGGGTCAGAAGTTTTTTAAGGAACTTAAGGCCCATTAGATCTTTTTTCACTGTGGAGAAGAGCTATAGCTCACTAAATTTTTCACCGTGGAGACGAGAGAATTATAACCCAAATTTTCCAAAGCTTGAGTTTGAAGGCTCCAAAAGCTATTCTTATGGTTCTACAGTCTTTCATGACAATTAAAGTAAAGTGATTTCACAATCTTCTAACGATTCAACAACATATACCCATTATCTTCTTTCTTGTGTAAGAGAAACAGACTTGGAAGCTTTACATCAAACTGAGAAAGCTGAAAACTTGTTAACATAACTTGAGAGAAGTTGAAAACTTGTTAACATAACTTTAAATAAACGTTCATCATTTGACAGAAGAAACTGGAAATCAAGACATACCAATATACGTTCAAGTTAAGAGATCCATGAGGAAGTCAACCCACATCATTAGTGTGCTATTTTAATGGGAGGAGTATTTGAGTACAAATGTCCTCTTCTGATGGAATTGGTCTGCCTCGAGGAGAGAATTGTAAGTCACTAATGGTCTAATCCAATGCACTCCATCTTCATTGGCCCTACTATCTACTCTCCGCACAATTTGTGATGAATATCTATCTTTCTCTCCACTTAAGACCCACAACTAGAATGACCAAGCTCAGGCTCATATCAAATATCAGAGGTTCTTAGTTATAACACAAGACAAAGGGCCGGGGCTTAGAGCTCAATTTGCTTGCTACTACCATTTAATAGACAGAGGAAACGACATACCAATGCCCTGGAATGGAATGTTGACATTCGAGAAGTAAAAGAAGAGTTGCTAACATCTCGTGTTCAAAATCAGTCAGTCACAAAACAGATCGTCATTATTATCTTTATCACCAACCTCACCGCATTTAGTTTCCTCTTTATCTTTAGCTGCTGGTTCACTCACAGAAGCCCATGAGGTACCAATAGCCTTGGGAAGAGAGTCACCTCCGTAAAGATCATCATATATCCCTCTTTTTGGACCCCCTTTTAACATCCTCATCGCTTCCTGGAGTCGATCTGTCACACCTCTTACTCCTGTTAAAGCTTTTTCTTCCTTCTCTTTGCCTTTGGGAATCAGTGTCACTTGCACCAGCGATTCATATTTCCCAACGAGGCTCCCTTCTTTTACACCTATAGGACCAGGCTCAGTTTCCACGTCTGCTCCATCTGACATTCCAACAATCTCAGCCAGCTCTCCTCCTAGTTGATCCCTGAATCTCACTCTCGTTTTCTTCATCCTCTTAGCCACTTTCGATTCTGATCCGGCATTGGCTTTCCTTTTGCCTAACATCGTACAATCTGATTCTTCATTGCTTAAACCATATTGATTTAGCAAGGTATTGTATGCAACAAGAGCTTCCACATCAGAAGCATCAGGATGTGGGGGAAGCTTAATCTCGGCTGGAGGTGGACGGCGAAAAAAGAGAGCCTCACTGTTCTTTCTCAGAAGGTAGATTCTTGTGGAAGCAGCAAATCGTAAAGACTGTCCCACTTCAAGCTCTACAGGAGTATCTTTCGTCAATCTCTCATTTGCAACAAATGTACCATGAGCTGATCCCAAATCAATCACAAAGATACTGCAAGAAGAACCAAAAATGACTCCTTTACAAATGTCCTAATACAACAGATAGCAATGGAAACAAGCCCTTCGATATACACAAGCTGTGACTGTGATGAGTATTGAGTAGTGAGTAAGCCGAATCGTAAGAAAAGAGATGACAAACCTGCCGTTCTTGTGGGGAACAACTGCAGCATGTTGGCGTGAAACTGATTGATGATCAAGCACAAAATCACAAGTATGATGTTGCCTCCCGAAGATATGTCTTCTTCTATCTAGATTAATTCGGTCAAGGATCTGACCGTCTTTCACAACCTCCAGAGAGTAGACACCAGCACGAGGCTCAATAGACCAATCAGGAGGATGCCAGCTTGATTGACCGGCTCCAACCTGAGTTTTCCCCGCCAATGGCGCCGCCTCGGGAGACAGATGTTGAACAACTGGTTTTGCTGGAGAAGGATTTGCCAATACAGAGAAGGGTTCAGAAGTTTGGGACTTCTTAAACCTCTCAAGACCAGATCTTCCATACATTCTCAAATCCAAAAGCAGGATAAAAAATTTCACACTCAGTCGCTATACTTTATCAATTTGATAAACCTAAGATCTATCTGAGATTTACGAGAAGAAGGGGAAGAGATTAAGAAGAGAAATGAGAGAAGAATTGAGGAAGAAGAAGATGGAGGAGAAGAATAGCGAGAAAATGGAGATTGAAGAAGACTGAAAGACGGTGAGATAATCCGAGAATGGAAGAAGAAATAAGAGACGAGCGATCGATAATCTGTTGTTTAATTTCTTGTTTATCATTAACCTAACCATTCCTAAAGCCTCTTTCTGACAAAGAGTCTTTCGCCTTCAAAGAGTTTCTACTTGAATGGATTCAGCGAGGTTTATTTAGGAGATTAAAGTGGAGGAAAGCCAACAGTTTATAGAAGTCAAAACACTAAAACTGATCACGAAATATGATCAGAAACCAATATACTAAAATATGAGACCAATCTATGGCTTCTTAGAAACTCTGTTTTTTCCTTTACTTGTTGAAGCTGATTCCATAGCAAGAAGACCAGTACTTAAGGCAGAAGATGTCATCAATGAAGCTTCTAATAACCTTATGGCCTGCATTATGCAACATAATGTTAATAGGCAATGAACAATGTCATATATTAAAGAGAATTAGCAATATGCAACTTATCTCTTCTTTTCTGATGATCATCACTTGATGAGCAATGTTAATAGTCTGATCTTTTTTTTCTTTTAGCAATCCAAAGGTTGAGGTTGACTTCGAAGGTGTAATGATAAAATCATCTGTAACCATAAACTTGGTACCTTTTTTCACAAATCCACCACTAGGTGTAGTTGATTCATCAATAGTATTACTCTTCCCTTCTGATTTTGGATCTATCCATATCACAGGATCTACTTTATCCACAAGACCACTGAAGTGCCTTACCAGTGGTAGTAAGTTGGTGGCTTGTGGGTAGTGACAACATCAAGCAGCTGCTTCTGGCACTTATAGTAATAAGGAAGTACACATTTAGATTCCCTTCCGTAATCAACACTCAAGTTCTTGAAGCTTCTGCACAAGTTTCCAATGCATCCAAAGCTGATCCCATAGCTCGATGTTTCCCATACAGATTCTAAGGGCATAGCAAGAAAACTGAAGAGCAGATCAACAAAGTCTTCTCCACATTCAACATATAGAATGTTCCCTTTCTTCTTGTTAACAAATGCATTTAGCATAATCATTTCAGTTTTTGATTCACAGAGCGCAGGAATCAACGTTTTGTGAATCCTTCTTAAGTTCACTTTTTTAAGAAACGCATAGGTCAATGGAGTATCCGATGTGAATAAAGACTTCAACAAAGTCCACTACCTGCAATAAGCAAACATGAAACTCCAGCATAAAGACTCCACAGCAGAAGAACGTGAAGTTAAAAACTCTAGTAGATGAAGAAGTATACCTCTTCAAGATTTACTTCGCGAACCTTCTCAACCAAACTATCGCAATTTGCGTAGCCATATTCTTTTAAAATATTAAATGTCGACATAGCAGAGGTAACTTCCACTTTCAAATCATCTGTAATTAAGAATGAAATATGATCATTTCCTCCACTTGCTTGGCTATCTTCTTCGTCAATCTGATTCACTTGACTCATCAACTTTCCACAGCTACATCTTGAGGTATTAAAATTACTATAACAATTTCGTTTTCACAAACAGAAATTTCACACGAATCACTTGGTAGCCTTATAATCATCAATCCTCAGCTTAAGATTTTGACATTTCTCTTTCAAACTAGGATACAAAAGCATTTTCTTACAAGCTTCTGTCCTGAAATGCGCAATGTCAATATTTGCAGCACTTGCAAAGATATTGTTGAAAGAGCCTATTGCTTTTGACTCTGATTTCTGATACTTCTCCATCAGTCTAATAATCGTTCACATTGGCAATGTCACAAAATTAAAGAGTAAATCAACAAAATCTTTACCTGCCTCAGCAAATACAACCTCATTTTTCTTCTCATCTATGAATAGTTTCAAGTTTATCACCGGATTCTTCACTCTATCTGACATTGCTGGATGCAAAATCTGTACTGATACAAACAAAGAAAAAGGTCAAGGGTTTATACAGTCTTGTTGAAGACAACATCTGTTCTGATTAAGTTCAAAAAAGAAAAAAAAAGGAAACAGTTTTACATATATGCAACGAGACTAACATTGAATTAAAAACTCTTAAGAACATACACTAACTTCACCTCAAAGAAATGGGTTTTGTTCTGCTTGGAAACAGAGTAATC
>JAKUCM010002729.1:0-30629 GCA_023374145.1 Lepidium sativum | reverse complement strand
TATAATTTTTTTTCTTTCATATTGTTATGCTTTACTATCTCGTTATATATCTATCGTATTCAAACATTTTTACTAGTGATATTCAATTAAAGAATTTCTGCCACTATTTTATAGTGGATGTGACAAAGTGGGCTTATAAAGTACGTTTGAAATTGGGCCGTATTTAATATTGTTATACTAAATACAGTTTTTCTCTTGCTCAATAAATTTATTTTAGGCCCAAACAGAAGTGTTTCTTTTGCCATCAGATCCAAAACGAAATGCTGACAGATATATGCATACAAAATATTTAGAAATCTTACGTAAAAACTAGGGAACTAAAATCAATACAAATTTGCCGAGGACAAATAATTCAGTGGTGTAGTCACTTTATAAATCTTCAAAACACCAGGAATTAATTCCTCTATCTATAATAATAGGAGTCGATTTAAAAACCAGTAGTAGAATAATTGAAATAAAAAATCAATACAAATTTTGCACAAAATTTAATGGACGTAATTCTTAGTTACTACTTGCAACCAAGATTTTAAATATAAATTTAAAAGGAATTGCTACTAAATATAACTTTAAGAGGAACTACTACGCGGAAGACAGGTGGTCTAGTGGTGTTGTCACTTTACAAATCCTTAAGGCATCAGGGATCGAACCCCTTATCTACAATAGTAAGAACATGATTTAAAAGTTAGTAGACTAGTTGAAAAAAAAAGGAATTACTACTAAATGTAACTTTCTAATCAACCAAAATCATATATAATAGAAAGTTTTGATAATTTTATTTCGTATCGTTTGTATAAATTGGTAGAAAAACATAGATACAGTGTAAGACTATAAAATTGGGGAAAAAGAAGAAGAAAAAAATGATAATGGGTGCAATAATATAACCAATAATTTAGGTGTAGATACTCTTGCCCACAGAATAATAAAAAATTAAAATTAAAAAGGTGAAAAAGTTGACAGAAAAATAGGAAAAGACGAAGATACCCTTGAGAGCTGAACCTTTAGTGGAAAGTGATATTGACTTTGACAGAGTGTACACGCACTCACGTGGCACATCTGAGAGCGAGTACACATAAATCACTACGTAAGCTAACTTAAATGCAGGTAAGAATTAAGTACTCGCACTGTCCGAATTTTTCTCATAAGCAAATCTTAGCTGTATAGTATTTGTCTCTCTTCAAGACAGAAGAAAGAACAATACTTTTAAGGAATCCTCCATTCCAGAAACTACCAAGGTTTTTCCCTTTGGTTTGATTTTCAGTTCTTGTTCGTCTTTCTTCTCAAAAGGGTTCTGTTTTCTCGGTAAGTCTATGGTTATTGAACTTAAATCAGCAAGTAAAGTACCTGTCTTGTCTTGTTCTCCTTTTCTTTTTTGTTCCTTATTTTTGCTTCAATCTCTATTGGAACCTGTTCTGTAATGTATATTATGGTCCTAAACTTTGATCTGATTTCTTCAATTACATGCTTAAACCAAAGATGAACTCCTGTTTATTGAGGTTTCAGGTATTTGAGGTCTAACTGTTTCTCCTGTTATGCTAATTTGATGTTTTAATGTGTGAAAAATAGATCAATTAATGATTATTTTGTGGATTATAGTTGGTTTTTTAGCTGCTTGAATGTTAACTTTCGCTTTTCCAATGTAATTTCTCATCTTAAAGTTGCAGGTTTTGGACAAATAGTTGGAAGAAATTGGTCAGCAATGCAGTTATATCATCATCCTTACTCATTAGACAGTCAAAGAGTGAGATTAGCTTTGGAAGAGAAAGGCATTGATTACACATCATACCATGTGAATCCAATCACAGGCAAGCACATGGACCCTTCCTTCTTTAGGATGAATCCCAACGCAAAACTTCTGTTTTCAAGAATGGTTCTCACATCATATTGGACACTATTGAGATCATAGAGTATGTAATCACCATTGTTATCTCTTTTGGTGATAGTTTGTTTAGTTGAGACAAGAGGAGGAGAAGTAATTTAAGCTTTTTTGTCAGGTACTTAGAGAGAATAGCTGAAGTATCTTCTGGTATTGAAGATTGCTACTTTTGGTAGAGAAGTTCTTGAATGGATGAGGAAGATTAGGGAATGGGATTCCAAACTCTTTACTCTTGCTCATATACCGGATAATCGTCGCTTATATGTTTCCAAGTTTTTGAGGATGGTTGTGATTGCAAGGATGGCTGAGTCTCCAGACTTGGCTAGTGCTTACCATAGGAAGCTAAGGGAAGCTTACGATACAGAAGACAAACTAAAAGATCCCGCTGCCTTAAGGAGAAGTAAAGACCATTTGATTAGGCTTCTAGATGAAGTTGAAACAAAGCTCGAAGGGACGACATATTTGGCAGGTAATGAGTTTAGTATGGCTGATGTAATGCTCATTCCGGTACTAGTTCGGTTATCATTGTTGGATATGGAAGAGGAGTATATAAGTAGTAGGAAGAAACTTGCTGAGTATTGGGTTATTGTGAAAAAGAGACCAAGCTATAAGAAAGTAATTGGACGGTACTTCAGTGGTTGGAGAAAATATGCAACACTTGTAAAAACTTGGATGTTTGTTAAAGTCAGAAGTTTGCTAAGAAAATATTGAATTGTCGAAAGTTTTGGTTTGTTTGTAAAGTCGAAAAAAGCTTATACCTTTGATTCAATAATTATTTTCAGAAGTTTGTTACCTAAAGAATGTGATTGTTTTTACATTGAAATGTGACATTTAAACATAGTAGAAGGTTATTGAGTTTGGTGGTAAGCAAAAGAATTTAGAATCTACTAAAAGGAACACATGATTCCCCCGAAAGGGGATTTTCCTATTTGAGTCAAATAAACAAATCAATCACTGTAATTCTTCTCTTTTAGAGCTGCATTGTTTCCATTTCAAATTTATGGACTGTACCTCTCTAAAGTTAAGAATACTTTAATTGTTGAGCTTCTTCTCTAATGTTAGATTCTCAGGTATAGGGCTGTATGCTGTTTTCTCCCATCCTTTGTTCCGTATCCATGGAGGAACGTTCAATTTCTGTTGTCGAAAATAATTTGTTCCTATATCTGATGAGAACTCTCTCTTCCGATTTGGAGCGGTTGAGTCATTCATGACGACACCTGAGTTGTTCCAAGAGGTTTGGTTGGGCACTGTTGTAGCAGGTAAGATCTCATTGGAGCAAGTCGGGGTTCCCATGGAGGAAGAAGAAACCATTCCGTTTCTCTTAGCCAAAAATTCACCATGAGATATTGACGGTAATGGTGGAAATGGATAGAATGGCATGCCAGGAGCAACAGACCAGCTACTCAGGTCCTCTTTGCCAGGTGAACCAAACTGATGAGCGACGCTTAGCGGAATCCCATAGGAGACTGGTAACCGAGAAAGGAACTTTTGTTGTGGTTGTGCGGTAACTGTATCTGGCACACTCGTGCAAGGTGATGAAAAGCCAGGTGGAGGGCCGTCTTGGACATCTTGATTTCCATTGGTATTATGTGTTTGTGGGTTCGAGTTTGTCATGGTTCTTTGTTCTTTTGTCATAGATGGCTGGTCCCATCTGCTTTTACGCTTGCGTCCATTTGTCTCGGGAAGACTGGAGTTAAGTTCTGAATTCCCCTCAGATACAGAAGCTGTTTCAGGAGTTTGCAGTCCTTGATGATATGGCAGGTACGACTGGTTCTGCAGGTCTTGGCGAATGCTGATCGTATCTAGGTTCTTGTGATGCTCTGAATCTGCTGTTTAAAGGTGACCTCATATACTCCGATCTATCTTCCCTCTCAATGCGCCAAGGTTTTCTAAAGGCTTAGGGATCCATTTGTCTCGGAAATTTCCGTGCAATTTGATGAACCTGCACGATACACGTGAAAATAATTGGAAAAACTGAAAGCTAAACCCCAAATACTCATCTGAACAAGGCCCCAAAAGCGGATAATTTTACAAATCAAGAGTCCAAGATCAATACAATAGAGTTAATAAGACGACTGGTACCTGCTTGTCATCATGCTCGGTGAGTGTTAGAATAGAATCCTTAAAGCTGCACGTAGATAAACATGAAATGTCATATATCGTGTCCTAAGAGAATCAAAAGAACTAAAAAGTATCAACGAAGACATATGAAGTAATTTTATGAAATTCACATTGTCATGTCAACCACAGGACAGTTAAATTCCATTAAGTTGCGCATAGACCCAGATTCACATGAGAAAGGTAAAGCAAATTACTAGACAGCCAAAATTCAAGAAAACTACTAGTGGGCCAGTGGCAGCATGATTATTTCCTTACGTTAGTTTTCCACTCGATCAAGAATAAGAACCAATAAATATCTAGTGAGACGAATAGCCAAGGTGACATGCCATGATTAAACTTTACTAACCTTTCCCATCCCTACACATGGAGGCCTTCTGATTATATGCTCCAGTGCAAGAATTTCCCTTTTGGCAAGATCCTCTAATACCTGGAAGAAAATTCCCGTTGTTTTGACTTGTAAGCAAGCTAGAAAATTTCAAAAAAAACATTTGATAAAAAAATCATAGCAAAATTTTCTCTCCCTAATCACATTTCCCTGAGGTTTATTACCATACAGCTGAGAGTTTCAATGAATGTTTCAAATGTTTCACGTCGCCTAAGATGTAAGCAGGAACTGCCTTCGATTTGAATTATAATTAAGCAAGAGTGATGAGAAGACTAATTAAAGGTATTCCAAGTGTGTTCTGAACAATACATAAACAAAGGTCAAAAAGAAAATACCTTCAGAAGTTTCCGGAGTATAGGATTCCTTTTTAAAATCCCTCCGGTATTGTTTCATAATATTATGTAACATTTGCAGCCCTGGATGTGTTAGGCGGTTAATTCATCTTTACAAGATGACGAAAGTTCATACAATAGGAAAAAAAATAGCCACATGTACAAAACTCAAAAGAAGATAGAAATACCATTCTTGTTGATTACATCCACTAAAACAGTTTTTTGACTTTGTCTTCAAAAGGGCATCAAGAATCATCGAAAGATCTCGATTACTGCAAAATCAACAAATAGAATTCAGGCACAACATGCAGAGCATAATAAATCATAAATGGGCACTATGATAAGCCGGTCAAATCTTACCTCTGAATTCCTTCATTATTTGTGCCTCGGGAAGCGGCAGTGAGAAGCAGAAGTTTTAAATAGCCTTTTGCTGAATCCTGTTTGTGTAAGAAAGAAACAACTTAAGTATGCACTGTGCTGTTGCTAGATAAAGGGGTACTATTAAGAATATAGAAAGCTATGCCAGGGATGTAGCTTCAAGTGTGAAAGAACAAAGTAAAATGCATGATTATCAACCTTGACAAGGAATGCATCAATTTTATGGCATAAGTGAAGTATAACAGTTTATAGAGTAAAATACTTAGGCTAATATGTAACTTACCCTCCGCTTGCTAATCCCTCCCTCAGCATCTAGTAACTCGTTCAGTTTCCCTTCAACTGCAGTATTGGTGGCGTTATTAGCGAATATGACTGAATGATGATGAAATCTTAACAATTCACATCCAAAAGTAGTACAATACATGTTTCAATACGCCCACTGGGAGAAACTCCCTCTGCTCCTTTAGATTTGATGGGCTGCTGTTGCAACTTATTGCTTGGTATAATCTGTGCTTTGTTAACACCAGGAAGACTACCTCCTTTATCTTTCTTACTAGACCCAGATGTTCGAGAAGTTTTTGTACGAGGGCGAGGCCGTGCAAGTATTTTTTTATCTTCACCTGATCCATGCTTTGTCATCTTATCAGCATTTGCACCATCAGAGGACTGTCTACTAAGGGAACTGGACGTGGGAGATGTGCTTTTGATCTTCTTGTCAACAGGAATCTCCAGCTGGACAGGACTAACAGGTCCGTCTGATGAAGGTTCCTTCAACACCTCAGTTGGTTGAAGAAGCGGTGGAAGAATTTCTCTCTCCGGGAGTTTGGCAGATACTGAGCTCTGTGATTGGTCATTATCAGGAGCAAGGTCCCTGGAGCCGTAAGCCTTCTGAGACTTCTGTAGCGTTTGCTCATCAGCGCCATCAATGAAAGCCCTTGATGTTGCGTCTATTCCTTCCCCATTTTCATCATCATCAAGAATCACAAGTTCAGGATACTCTTCATCTGAATCACTTTGAATAATTACATCACCGTTCAAGGGATCTCCCCCAATGTACCCTCGGCAATGTGATGATCCGCAATAGCACCTCTTTGCAGCAGCACCAAAGACCCTCACATAGTTATAGTCAAACGTCAACTCTTGACCCTGGCAATGAATCAGACAGATTAAAAAACTACTGATATGATAACCACAACATATTATTATTGTTGTCAGACATTGATTGTTTTTGGCGTTTGTGTTTATACGTATGTTTGATGAGAATCATCATGTTTACCTTCAAAGATAAACAACACCTTAATGTTTTCAGTTAAGATTTTTTGAAAATTGTTGGGCTGTTGCATTTTCATTTTCCAAAAGATGCGTAATAAGAAAAACAAAATATGGCGTTTCTCAAATGTAGATAACGTTTTAGCTAGTAAGTGCGTCTGAACAAAGCAGGCCCATAGTCAGATATATTCACAAACAGTTTATCGACACATATCCAGATATTTTCTTGACTACATATGGATGGTCGACTTCAGGACCTAATCAGCTAATTTTGATTTTTAGGACAGTAGTGAGCCAGAAAATCGAAGATATTTGCACTGAAATTCAATATAATAAATCAGTCACTTTCACAATACGTGCAGAAGAGCCTACCTTTTTAAGGTCTTGCATAGAGAATATTCCAACGCAAATTTCACCATTCACCATCCACTGCAAAAATATTTAAGTAGCAAATGAAACACATACATAAGAAGGCAGAAGCCGAAGAGATCAAAAAGAAAGTTCCAACTCAGAATACTATTACTAAATTTATAATCAGCCAACTAGTCATGATATCGCACACAATACTTTGTAATCACCTTTTCAGTACGGCAGTTTGGATCACAGCTATGGTTAATGAAACGTCCTAAATTTCCCTTTGCACCAGCATCTATAACCTGCATAAAAAAAACAAAAACAAAAAACTTGATATGTTATTGCCAGTGGACATAAAAGTAACTCACCAGAGCTACAAACAAATTGCTTATGCAGAAAAAGTCCACAAAGATGGAACTTCACTACAATTATGCTATCTAAAAGCAGAAACAAGTCACATTGTGTCAATCACACACTCTTTATTCAACAACTCCACACAGCTTTAAACAGCAAAATCACAAACCATATCAAGCAAAAAAGAAGAAAAAAAAGAAGCAGCCAGGTCGTTAGAAGGGAAGATGTTTACCTCATTCCCATTCAGCGTCATGAAATAGAAATGTTTCTGACCCTTGGAAGCATAGTCCTTTTGACGACTCTCATAGGATTGCATATCAAGCACCTGTTACAACAATACATTGCACTATGAATGAAACACACAGATAAGGAAAATATTAGAGGAAAAAAATGCAAATCTACATCTGATCTCAAACATACCTCTCCAACATATTCAATAAGGAATTGTCCTTCTCGTACATCTTCAAGCAACCTCAGCCCATGCCCTTTCTTACCAGATTGGAATCTCTCAAACTTAACATACTTCCGCTTTTGAAACTGCAGAAATATGAGCCAAAATATTGAGAATGATATAACTGACTGTGAATGTAATCCTTTCGCTTCCAAACAAGACACTGTACCTGCTGATTTGAGCACAAATCGCCAGCCGGGCAGGTACTTTGAAGACATTCAATGTTAAGCATTCTATTAAGGCATTCTTCTCCACAACCCAATCTACCATCAGGTGGTGGCTTGCAGTGACAAACCATTATCTGTCCAAAATAGAAGGAAACTCGATAACTGAGTTGTAACTCTAGAAACGACAAAATATTAACAGCACAAGCACATTTTTTACAAACATAACAACAACCAAAATACAAGGACATTAACCTCGTCAATTGTTTGAGATTTACGGTTACGATGAAGAAACTGGTTAGTTTTTATAGCCTTGAAGCATGCCTTTTGCTTACCTGCATGTATTATGCGCATTAAAACAGAAGCAAGAATCAAAAAGATAAAAAAATCATATGATAATTCAAAGGTTCACCCATATTGAATTCTAAGCACCTGTCAAACGCTTGCTCTTCTGTTCCTTGTCTTTCCCTCTTTTAGCCGCATCACAATCATATGCATCTGCTTCATCTTGTCCTATGCCCAACTCTTCATTAATTTCTTCATTTGACATCTCTTGAGGTTTTGAGCAATCAGCAAATTTTTTATCTGTGTTGTTCATACAGATCCTTTAAACGAATCAAGAATCCGTATTAGATACAGAGAAATACATACAACAGATGAAAGAAGAAGTAAGGGTTGAAAAGATGATAAAAAAACATGGGCAAACAATCTAAGAACAGGAAATCCAAATGTGATGAACATCAACAAGATGAAAGTACTCTATGCTGATTATAAACAATTAACACTCAATCTCAAGTTAAGCAAATGAATCTGCTGTCAGATAAATTTAAGGCTAAACAACAAAATCTCATGGAAGATCATGAACTTGAAGGATCAAATATAAATACATTGTCCAGTAAAACCTGGCCACATTCATACCGAGTTATAAATTTGTGACAAAGTAAAAGAATACTAATAGTAGAAAACACAGTTCATCTGAAAATTTTCATAGAAACAATTTCATATTCGATATTGATACATACCATCTGGAGCTCTCATCAATTGATTCTACAACAGATGCAGGTATCCGTCGCCATTTAAAGCAATCATCACATCGAACCCAGGCAGTCTCTGAGGAAGAGCTATCCTCAATAGTAACATCCACAACCATTTCCACATGGGTCACATCTGATGATAGAGTGCCATTAACGGCTGTGGTTTTCCCAACATCAGCACCTGTTATATAAGTTCAAGTAATTTGCAACTTAATAAGTTGTGTTCAAAAGAGTGGGAGCCTCATAACGAAATGGAAATTATTGAGGTGCTATTCAAGTACACAAAAGTTAAGGGTTCTCAATTTTTGGGAAACAAGAAAGGTGTAAACAATGGACAACAGTTCTTAGAGCTAATCAAAAGGTGGTACCTGTTGTCTCGCGAGACTTCCCTACTTCAAGATAATCACCATACGCTCTTCCAATACTCCTATTTCGTTGCTCAACCCCCTCATGTGATTCATTTTTTCTCTTGTCTTTGGAAGACTCAGAAACCTTGGATTTCCCTTTCTTTGTTCCATTAACTTTAGACTTCGCTTTTTTAGCCTTTTTTGCACTGGGGACAAGAAGTGAACCACCATTTTCCAAAGGAGATTTTGAAGCAAACAATTCCGCTTCTTTTTCTAATCCTCTGTTCTTGTTGAACACATCTTCAGAGGTGCTGAAAAAACCATCATTCAAATCCCCTTTCGGTTCAATATTTACAATGGAATCAGGCACAGAGTTGATAACTTCGGAATCTGGTGAAGTTTCTGCGTCCAGGGACCCTGTTCCAGTGGCCCTCTCACACTCTTCAACCATTGAACTAGTGGAAAGGTGTGGGTCAGCATCTAAAACATCACCACCCATCTTCCTACATAATCCCCCAGCGTCTTGAATATTTTTTTCATCTCTAATAAAAGTAGATGACTGAATATATGAAAGTTTCTCCATGGGGTTGCTTTTCTCCTCCAAGTGCCCTCTCGTTTCCGCAGTCCGCAGTTTATCCTCAACAAAATTTGTAGATCCTGGTAATTCTAAACCTATTCCTGCCTTAACAACCCCGCTAGGAGGCAAAGAGTTACCACTGACCTTAGAAACAGTAACATTCAGAGGGTTTTGGCCACCTGATTTACCAAATTTAACTTTCAAACGAAGGCAAGAGCCACTTGATGCTTGGATGTTTTTGTTAGATCCTTCTACATATCCGTTATAATTATGCTCACCATTTTTTGGATTGCGCTGAGAGATATGTAATTCATGACGCAGAGGTCTATCATAGGGAATATTATTACTCTGTAAGAAGATTTCAGTGGTCCTGCTAGGTAATCCCCACTCAGACGAACGGCTTGGTTTTAAAGCAGAGCTCCTCTTCTGCTTCGAGAACTTGAAAATTGATTCAAGGTTTCTTTCTGTTTGTTTCGTTTTAGAGGTTCTTCTCGGCTGAGGAGCACCCTTTTTTTTCTTTGCCGTTTTACTCTGTTTACCATCTCGGCCCCTCCTTTGAGAAGAAGACAAGCCAGTTTCACAAAAATTAATCCCTGATGCAGAAGCAACTTCACCACCTATTCTGCCATTGCCATCTACTATTTTGAGAGGTCCTGTATTATCAGGATTACCAACTTTGATACCTCCATTTCCTAAGTTCAATGGAAAATTCCATATCAGAGTAGAGTCAGTACTAGGGGAGTTGGCTTCCATACCTAAACAATTTTTGTCTATGGGTGATATCTTGCTGCAATTTTCAGCTCTCACATCACCATCCACATTATTGTTCATATTCAAAGCGGTCACTTCACTTTTGCTTGACGAATCATCAACATGATTCTCTAATACCTTTTCATTCTTTTCTGAAACATCACTTCGGAGCTCATCCTCAAGTACCAACTTCAGATTTGGATCGACTGTCACTGTGCCTGCGATGTCAAGAAGATCATATGAACATTGGCCACTGTCACTATTATTTAACATTTCTGCGATAGCTAGACAGGGAGACACCGGAATAGGCAAATTGCCTTCTATTTCCCTTGAATCTTTCAAATAATTGTCCGAAGCGGTACAACAGAAAATGCCAGAGTCCAATGATATACCGGGAAATGGACAACTCTGAATGAAAGGTATATCATCAGAACCAGCATCTTGATCACTAGATGGTTGATTCCCTCCTTCCTTACACCCACCATCAAACGAAGAACTAATACCATGACTTCCATCTTCATCAGGTTTACTGTGCTTTGCGGTTTCCAACAACTTGAATTGTTTTGAGGCATCATTCACAAAAGTCGATTCAGTGTCCATTCCATTGCCCCCTATAGGCAACATCGTGCCACCACACCGTTCATCTTCTTTAGACTGGGTAGCTTCTTTCTCTTGCATACTCCCAGAAATAATGGAAGCAAAGGACAAATTCGTGTCTTGACTTTCCTTCTCATCATCCTGCTTGTTGCGATATACCAATAAAACTGCGTCGCAAATTGGTTCTTGACTTTGTTCAATCTCATCTGACACCACCCCTTGCTTCTTCTGAGTGTCATCAGCGCAGCAACAAACAGATAAACCATCATCAGAATCTCCAGCTTTTTCTTTACGGTTACTGTTTTCATCTCCTAATCCCTCGCCCTCTGTAAGGCACTTACTTTCGCCCTCTATAAGGCACTTATTTTCGCCCTCAATCGTAGGGTTTACAACTGATGCAACCTGAGGAGTCTCCAAACTAATGACCGAAACATTCTCGTGGCCATCGGAACTTGATTTTTCAGTTAAATTTACATTGATGTCCATCGCAACATCTGAACCCAGAGAGTTAACATTCTTATCACCGGAAAGAGAGCCACACCCAGAAACGTCACTTATATCGTTTTCCTTGCAATCCATTATAATGCCACCTGTTCCAAAACCAAAAATTTTTAGCATTCTCAAAAAAAGGTCTTAAGAGAAATCCATTGGAGAAGGCTGTTTAGTAATCAAATCATGTAATGGTTTAAGAAACCTTTACAAATTCCCAAAGCAAAGCTCTTGCCGGTGCTAACGTGATCCAGAAATCGATCAGACAGATGTTCCCGGAAGAGAAGAACAAAAACTGAGAAGGTCAACCAAAAGACCTAACACACCACAATGGACGCTTCAATCATCAACATTGATGACAACCACCAAACCCTCCAATTGTGCTCTGATTTAAATCACACCGCAAGGAGAAATAAATAAATAGCATTCATCACCCCGTGATGCATAAACAAAAACAACTATAACGAAACCCTAACCTCATGAATCAGGCGATTAAGCGAATGTCAACGAACATAAGCTGAGGAAACGAGCAAACGAAGAAAACCCTAGAGCCAAAGAGAGGCGGAGACGATTACGATGACAGATAAAGAGAGGAATCGGAAGTAGACAACGCGAGGCGGTCAGTTTTTGAGATACCGATTTTTTTTTGGTTTGTTTCCTTTTTTTCCGATTTTTTTTTCTTCTCTTTTTCGGTAAAATAAATCTAATCCTCTACTCGCTATTTCCCAATTTATTTATTTTTTTTGACTCGGAAGTCTTCTCGTTAATGAAGACTTTCTCTTTAATCTTTTTTGAGGTGGCTACTTTCTAATGTCCAATGATTTCAGTCAAATTGACGACCAAAACGAGAGAAAAAAAAAAATTGTTGACAACATAAATAATATATGGAGTATAGAATATCATTAAAATCAGTTCTTATTTTTTCAGTAAAGTCAAAGGTTTTTTCTTTACCAAAAACATCAGTGAAAAAATAAAGTTGGAACTTTCAATTGAGAAATTCACACCAGTTTTTTTTCTAAAATGTATTTGCAATTTTTTATTTTTAATATACTCGTCTCATATTGAGATCTAGTCATGTTTTCAAAATGGTCCCAAAGGTGGTCCATAAAGACCAAAAAACTGTAAGATATTTTTTTTTTAAAACATGAAATTTATTAGTGTATAAATATTTGATTTATATTGTTGAGTCGTTCGTTCCTAATCCAATAAAGTTTTAAATTTAGCCCATTATTAAATAAATGTTCTATGAATTTATCAAAATTAAATGATTCTTATTCTAATGGTCGGTGATAAGTTCAGTAACACAGCTTATTTACACAATCGATCGAATCCCCATCTATATTATGCAATTTAGTTACTGGAATGGCCAGTTGTAGTTTACTATAATTGGCCGTTGACAAAAAAAAAAATTGTTGATTTATTACATAAATGGTCCCCCAAATAATTTCAGTGTACGAAACTTAGTTATTATTATTAAAAACAATCGGAACGAGCCCCACCCATTCGCAATCTAGACGCTAATGGTAAACCGGATTTGTGTTTCATTGTTGATGAACCAAACAAATGCGATGATGCGCCAAGCATTAATCTGAATCTGAGTCTGGTTCATTGATTTTTGAGTCAAAGTTTAAATGGGTTGTGTTTCGTTATCGATTTATGTTTCAGTTAAATGGGCTTTTATTATAGTTGGGCCGGAGGTGTTATTAGTCCCACGAGAAGGATCAAAGTCGGAGCCCAGAAATCAAAACGACAGCAGACCTCTGCGTTTTATGTACTACCACAAACAGTGTGTTGTATAAAGGTGAAATGGGAGCTGAGAAAAGAGACAAGAATAAGAGACAGAAGCGTGAACTACTTAAGGCGTAAGCTGTTTGAGAGAAGAGAGTGTTGAGATCGAACATACTTGTATTCTTCTTCGGTTCTAGTCTTCTTCCTTTTGAATTCTTTTGGGTGATTCGTGTGAGCATTGTGAAGAGAAAATCGTTTGTGTAATAAACGTTTTTTGATTAATATGTATAAGCTCATCAAAAGAACCGATATTTTAACGACGGGATCACAAATGCAATGACTTTTTTCCACTCAATATAACCAAAAAACTTACAAACACACGACCTGAAATTAAAAAATATAAAATCTCAGGAAACTAAACATAAAAAAGTCGATCACAGTCTTTCTTCCTTTTGTGGATCCACTTCACATCTCTACTTATTATATTGGCCCGACTAAAAAGTTGCGACAAGACATATAAAACTGGTAAAAAAAATTTTGTTAACTACAAGTAATCAGTCCAATAGTCAAATTTCTATATAATATAGGATTTCTAATTGTACAAATGACTGCATTAAGTGGACTTACCGTCAACCACTATGCTAATAGCCATTTAAAACACAATCAGAAATTTATGGCCAAATTTTGTTTGGATACAAAAAAAATTGCTTATTGTTCCAAGCTAATTACACAATAAAATATTTAACGTCCAAACAAATAAGCTTTATCACTATCTCAGTCAAATTCAGTTAATTTTAAATATAGTTATTATATATACATATTTATTTGTAATTTTCATGAACTGAATCAATAATGATAATAATAATTGTTTCCCTTCGCAAATAGCATATAGCCTAATGACATATTGTAAGTCTATTTAAGGCAGCACATTTGCATAATCGGGATCAAGTCACCATACCTACATTATATAAGAATTTACCTATTGAACCGATCAGTTATTGTCCAATATATTATGTCGTTTACAAAAAAAAATTGTTTCCTTCCTAATTTAATAATTATTTAAATCCGTTCACGAGTACGGATGAAAAAAAAGGAAGCAAGAGAGAGTCATTGTGGCTGTCCCGCGCAACGTTCTAACAAAAATCTTCCTCTCACTTGGAATCCCATTAGTCACCACAATCAAAAACCCTCAATTCTCACTCCTGATTCTTGTCCAGAGCCGCGTCGTTTCCGATCCGGGTCTCTACAGAGTCTAACTCTGACCCGACCCACCCAATTTACCGATGGGGGAACCAAAGCTCACAACCGATGGCGGTTCAACTTCCGGCGAATTGATTAAGACATCGTCAAAAGTAGTATCTGCCGGTGATCGGAAATTACTTAAGGTCGAACTCCGGCAAGGGGAGACGACGTATGTGTCGTGGAAGAAGCTTATGTTGGAGGCTAGGAAGGGCAATGTGTTATCCTCCTCGGTTCCCGAACCGCCTCCTAATGCTAACCCTAACATCGAGTCTCGCCTTGAACCGGTGAGTGAGTGTTTAGCTGTTACATGCATATACTCAATATGTTTTATACATGCATTTGCCTGTCTTCCTGATTTCTATTGGACCAACCATTGTCTTGTAATCTTCCGGAAGCTAATTTGGGAGATTTTGGTGAATTCACAGATAGCTTCACTGATTTGAACGATTAGGGTATATTTTGGATGGTTTCGAGGAAATTCTGGATTCTTTTTTCGATGGAATCAATACGAGGGTAGGAGGAATTGTGTTAACATGAATATGCCACTAATTCTGTTTGACCTAGAAAAGGCTTGGTTCAGATAGTAGCCATTCATTGTCAATGTATGACGTTATGAGTGAAGATTATGATATGCGTTGAGTTCAATACGTCTTCTAGCTCAATACAATTATGCCCTTGTGAATTGGCAATTCTAAGCGCATAATCTTAAATTCAACTCACGTGCTTTCTTTCAAGTTATATTCATAGGTATACAATTTGAACAAGATAATTTTCTAATGATTTGTTGATATATCCAATGCAGGGGGCACCAGCAGAAAATGAAGTGGCTGACCAACCTCATTCTAATCGTTTCAACTCTGTTATAGAAAAGATCGAGAGGCTTTACATGGTATGGTTCCCTATTTTCCTTACCATTTTTTCTGATGATTATCTATACAAGTTTGACGAATTTTTTAATTCTTTATCAGAACATTTGTCATACAATCCATCAGCACTGCTTCTTCCACAAATTTCTTATTAGCGTATTTTTATCAAATTAATTTTCAGGGTAAAGATAGTAGTGATGGGGAGGAGTTAAATGGTGCTCCCGATGATGACGAGTATGACACTGAAGATTCATTTATAGATGACGCTGAATTGGTTAGCATAAATATCCTTCATATGGTTTTATAATGTGATAAAGATGTTTCCTTATAGCTGAAACACCATACTTTTGTTTTTCATTGTAGGATGAGTATTTTGAAGTTGATGATTCACAAATTAGACATGATGGATTTTTTGTCAATAGAGGAAAGCTAGAACGAGTGTAAGTTTCTTGTCCTCTTTTTGTTGTATGTTGTCACATAACTTATGGCAGGTGTGTCATTTTTAGTTTGGTGATATGTTATGGGCAGTATAAGTATTTGAAAATAGACTTTGGTATCACCTGTTTTTTCCTCTAGTTAGGGTTTATGCAGTGTTTGCTTAGGGCAGAAATATTTGATACATTTTTCTTGATAGTCTTGCCGGCTCTCTGTTAGCATATCTAGGTTATTGAACAAAACGCAATGACTAGTTTGGCTTACCTTAAAAAATACCGTTTCATATCGATTTGGTCTCTGTATTGTTAGGATTTAGGTTTCCCAGAGTCACTACAAATAGGTTATCTTCCATTTACAAGTTATCTAAATCGTGATTACTTTCACAACAGTGAACCATCAACAACATCAAACCAACAACCTAAGAAAAGGCAAAGGAAAGAGTCCGCAAAACCTTCCAGTGATGTTGTTGATGCGTCCAGAAAACAAGCCAAGATGGTTAAGATGGCTGGGGGAAAGGTAGCATCTTGCAAATAACTCTTTGAATCCATTTGACGGTTCTGGTCCAGAGGATTGATTATATGAATGTGAAATATCAGGATCAAACAGCTGCATCTGGGCCCTCTTCAAAGAAAGAGGCCAATGATTCAAAGATATTGCAGGATTCATTTCCTTTGTTGAAATCACAAAGTGGCAATGACTCCTTCGTTTTTGACAATGTGAAGCATACTGACAAAGCGAATCATCTGCCAATTGCGAGATGTCCGAAGCCAAAGGCTATTGGATCTTCCGGCACCCTTCAACCAAAGCACAGCAGCAAAAGTGCTCATCAGCAATCTAATTCTCTGCCAGGAAATTCTCGGCCCAATGTTTCCGCTAAATCAACAGAAGTCCGTCAGAAAGAAAACAATGGCATGCATGACCTGGACATTGTAACAGTAAGCAAACATTATATTCAACAGTAATTTCCCGCTATCTTAAGTAGATAACAGTCCTCAGTTAAGTCAGTTTGGAATATGAAGGAATGACACATTTGGAGGTCTTTCATCTTCTACGTCTCCAAGAGTGATGATTATCTAACCTTTGAGACTATTTGTAATTGTGAAGATATTAGCAATTAATCAGGAGATTTCAGACATTTACTTGATATTGATGTGTCATGCTGTGTGGCTGACACCCACTCAACGTTGTTTTTAGTTCTGTTTCTCTAGTTTTTTTATCTTAGCTCTGGGTTGATATTTCTGGCTAATACTTGCTTCTTATTTCGCGGATATTTAACATAGTTTTTTCTTTTAACTCTTCAATAACGGTTCTCTATACAGAAAAAAGGTGGTTCTAATACCAGGCCTAAATCCTCAACACTTGAAAAAGCCATCAGGGAATTGGAGAAGGTGGTCGCAGAATGTGAGTTTCAAATGTCTGAGCACTTGTTCTTTACATGCATGAAAAGCTAAATACTATTTAGCAAACTATAGTATCCAATTTATTGCAGCAAGGCCTCCTGCTGGCACTGAGACTCAAGATGCTGATCCTTCAGCCCAAGCAGTGAAGCGGAGATTGCCAAGAGATGTAAAACTGAAGCTTGGCAAAGTTGCTAGGATCGCGGTAATATATAATTATTTTGTCTTTTTTTCTTTTTAGATATATAATTTTTCAGAGGTTTGAAAAAGAGTAAAAGCTTCTTATTCTTGAAGCAAGCGAGCCAAGGGAGGATATCTGGGGAGTTGACCAGTCGTCTCAATAGCATTGTCGGTCATTTAATACAGATGAGATCACTTAAGGTGATCATTTCTTTCACCTGCATACCGAGTTCTATTATTCGAAAGAGCTAACAAGATATGCGATTATTAGAGAAGGTGTTAAAGCTCTTACGGTTTAGTAATACTTTTTGTTACAGAGGAACTTGAAAATGATGATTGAGTCGGGCAACTCTGCAAATCGAGAAAAAGATACTAGATTTCAACGGATCAAGGATGAAGTTATTGAGATGTTAAAAACACAAGTTCCATTAATGGAGTCCCAGGTTCTCATTCTTCTACTCTCTTAGTTTTATTGATCTGATTTTCAAAGGTAGTATTTTGCATAGATACTTTTGTTCTCTCTGATTATGGTTCCTTGCTTAAACACTTTATTCATCTGTTTTCCTTTTTATGTTGTAAGGTCTATCTTTTATTTGTAACGTTTACCTCTTTAATTGAAACATCGAGTCACATCTTATACTATGAAACATTCCGTGCATGACATAAATTGTTTCACAGGCAACCAATCAAGGAGCTGGAACACCAGACGACTTTCACGATGGTGGGTCTGTTGAAAAAACAAATTCAAAGAAGAAGTGTGTCATGGATGTGGCGGTGGAGGACAAATTGTGTGATCTATATGACATCTTTGTTGAGGTAATTTTCCATTTGGGGAACCTTACATAACAATACTTTCCAACTTAGTAAGTCCAAAATTGAAGTGTGAACATAGTCTGTGCTTTTTTTTGGTAATACTAGGGTTTGGATGAAGAAGATGCAGGTCCACAGATCAGAAAGCTCTATGCAAATGTAAGTTCCTCTTCATTTCCTTATTTTTGTCACTCGTGGTCTATTTACTTTCCAAGTTCATTCAAAATCACTAGACTCTACCTTACTTAAATTCAAGATTGTTTACGAAATCGTCCTGATTGATTTTCTTTTGGATTTATCCTTGCTTTAGCTAGCTGATCTCTGGCCTAATAGGTTAATGGACAACCATGAGATCAAGCGTGCCATAGTTCGGGCAAAGGAAAGGCGGAGAGCAATGAATGGAAACCTAGGAAAGGAGATGGTATTTTGTGAACTTCCCAGCTTTTTATGCTACAGTTTTTTATTAGATTCTAATTAGCTAGCATTTGGGTGTGAAAAGTTCCATGTATCATTGATGATTTCCATGAATTCTCTCATTTCTCTCATTGTTTATAATTCCTCACCTCTTATCTTATTTAAGGATCAAATGAAGATGACAAAGAGGAAACAGACTCAATTGGTCCCAAAATTAGAGGAAGCTTCAGGTGTTGGAGACAAAGCCTTAGCCAGTGTTGTCCCAAGCGCAACCAGTACATACCATAGTCAACCTACATCAGACTCATCCTGTGAGAAATCAAAGCAGCAAAATGAGAAATTAAAGGGAATATCAAGCTCCAGCAACCCTTCAGCAGAAGGAAGGATAGTCAAAAGAAAACCAAGTCCAGGTGTAGAGGAACCTAACATGCCCGCAGAGAAACATCTTGTTCTGGCTCTGAGGCAGCAGACGCAACCACAGGCCACTACACAGGCACAAACTAAGACACAGGCCAAGGCACAAACACAGATACAGGCTACCCCGGATCTGAACCTGCCAAGTTAAGTACACCGGCTTAGCTTCTGTTGAGGTTTTATTGTCAAAGTCTGGCTCTAGCCTTGAGTTAGCTCATCGTAGCTTTTACCATCGCTTCTAATTTTTGCGCTTGGTTATTATTTTCTAGTCTTTTTTTACGTAGAAGATGAAGGCCTATCTCCTCAGTACAAATTAAAGATTTTAAGAGAAGCGTGGTTTTTTTTTTTTGCAGTTGATTTTCCGGTAGCTAAAAGGCATAATATTACAAAACTTGAGATTTATAAGTTATTTAAATTTTAGAAATATATAATGAAGATTTATATGAAGCACACACATTTTTTTATCGTCCGTATTAAGATGAGTAGAGTGTATGCCTTGAAATTTTTTGTAAGAGTTGTCAAAATTATTGGTAAAGAAATATCCGAATGCAAAAGAATTGCGGTAAATGGTTTTTCTCACTTCAAAAGTTGTCGTAAGCCCAATAAGGGGTAACGAGGGCCCAATTTATGAAATTAGTAAACTCACTGAAAATTCCCGCGTCCCGATTTGTGTCCCCTTTGTCTCTACCGGTTACCTCGCCGATTCACTCACATCGAATCCGAGGTCAGACGAATCTGTGAATGCTTTAGGATTCGAGTATCCGTCATTTTCCGACGATTCAGGGGTTTTGATTTTCTCGAATAAAACCCGTGAAGCTCCTTGAAAGTTGAGAAGTGTGTGGTTAGGTTTCCGGCGGCGATGAAGACGACGCAATTGTTCAAAGGTGCTAATGTGTTTATGTCTCGGAATCTGGTGCCTCCTGAGGTCTTCGACACGCTTCTTGATGCTTTGAAGCTTAACGGTGCCGAAATTTTCCTCTGCTGCGACCCCTCTCGGAGCGGTCCTTCCGATTTTCATGTCATCGCTTCTCCCGACCATGTGCGAATTTTCTTTCTTTATGAAAACTAAAATTGCCTGATTCTATGAGAATATGCACTTATTATTTTCGTATGATGCCATCGTTTTGGGGTTTGCAGGAGAAATTCAAGGATCTTAAAGCTAAAGGATGTAACTTGATAGGTGAGATGAGATATCTTAGTTTTTCTTGTCACTTTAAACCAATTGAATCTATTTTAGTGATTATTCTTATCAAGGGATTTGTGTATTGCGTGGCAGGTCCACAATGTGTGCTCTCCTGTGCAAAAGAGGGTAGACCACTGCCACAAGGGGGATTCACTTGTTGCCTAGCTATGGATGGTCTGAAAGTTCTTGCTTCTGGTTTTCTGATAGATGAGAAGGTATTTCCTTTTTTCAGGGTTATAGATATTGTTTATAGTTTATTAATATCGATATATGTGACATAGTACTGGACACTTGTGTCTCTTTGTTTCCTATTACGCAACTAAATTTTTTGAGAAATATGGTTCAATTTCCTTGTTTAACGAAAGTACTGACCTCTCTTTTACGTATTTTCACAACGGTGAGAAAAGCATGTAGATAACAAAAATGTATCTTTTAGAGACTTATTTCTCAGTTACTCTAGAGGACTCATCTGTCTTAATTGATTAATTACATTTATTTTGAAGGTCAAGATCAAGGAGTTGGTTAATTCCATGGGGGGAGTTTTACATTCCAAAGCTTCTTCTGATGTCAACTTCGTCATTGCAAAAAATGTCTTGGCTACCAAGTACAAGGTCTATTGCTCAAAGATTGCGATCAATATTCTTTTACCTTCGGAAGGTTCACATCTGTAGATATAACTGGCTTCTTATCAATTTCGTCTTTGCTTTAACAACATATCAATACTGGTGTTTGTCTTCAGCATAGCAGAAGATTATTTGATTTACGTTATGTAAACGAAAAGTATTTTCCTGTTCAACTATCTTCACTCCATTAGCATTAGGGTATATTGATAGAGACAAAGATAAGTTTTCTTTGTCAATGTTGGTATATTAAGGATAGATAAAAGTGCATGTTGATATGTTGCTTGGTGCATTTGAGTATATGGTGTCTACATTAAGAAGAGAGGCCCTTACGCTGAAGGAAAGATATAAAATGCTCCTAATGAAGGCCTCAAAATATTAAGTTGTTGTTACCCTCCCTACTGATGGGTTCCAGTTTGTTCGTTGTCAGATAATAGCTGTATGACGTAAATAATGCTTAGCTCGAACGCAGGTTTAATTTGCGAAATGAAACAATGCTTTTGTTTTCTGAAACTAATTAGAGTCAGCCTTGTACCTTTGATGACTTATCATTATTTATTATATAGTGAACTGGTAAGGTTTCTAAGGAACCACTTAAAAATCAGTAACCAGTTACGCCTATTCCATTGTGGCACCTAAATATATATTTTTTTGAACTTGCAGTGGGCTCTTAATACTCAGAAGAAGCCAGTTGTTACACTGAATTGGTTGCATCAGTGTTGGAATGAGCACCGTGTGGTTCCCCAGGAACCATATAAGATTCCTCCTTTTTCTGGATTAACAATCTGTGTAACAAGAATTCCTGCAGGTTAGTAATCAGCTTTTTTTCAATATCTGTGAATCAGGTCCTTTGTTGATAGCTAATCAGTATTTCATTGTCAGATGAGCGTAAGGGAATAGAGAAACTAATTGCAGAGTATGGAGGGAGGTACTCTGGTGAGCTAACAAGGAAGTGTACACATTTGATCGCTGAGATATCCTTTGTAACAAAATTTGTTAATTTGCTAATCATAGGTCATATAGTTATTTTCTGGGTGCATTCAGCTGTGCTGATGAACTAACAACTGTAGTCAAGGCGTGATAATCAGGTTCTTTGAAGTCACAAGATTTGTGATTAGAACCATTACGAGGTTGATATGTAGATGCTATAAAAAATTCCTTGAGTTGTGCACCAAAATATGAAAATTGATTCCTTAACATTGCATACGCTGCTGAAGGTGACAAATACATAGTTGCTCGAAAGTGGGGTCACATTCAGATTGTGACGCGGAAATGGTTACAGCAGTCCATTGCTAGAAAAGGTGATTTGGTGCTTCAGTATCCTTTACGTTCTTGTACTGATCAGTATGTAGGCTCACTATAAGTTATCAGATTCATTCGATGTTGATATGTCTTGTTGTTGTTGGGCAGTTTGTCTCGATGAACAGTCATATCCTGTTCCCAGTTCCATACCCTTGACTAGAGGGGTGAAAGATTCAGGGAAGTATAATGGTCAAGAAAGATTTCCTCCAGCTCCAGCTGTGTCTATGATTGCCGCAGATTCATATGCTTCTTGTGCTCAGTCTAGAGACTCAGATATAGAAGCTTCTGCCTCACAAAATGTCTATTTTACTTCTAGAAATCCCAGTACTGATGTTAAAGAACCAAGCGAAGGCCCAACTACAAATCCGCAAGAGCAAAGTATAGATTGTTGTACTGCCAGGGATTCAGAATCTGAAGACAATGACTTGTACTTATCTGGTTGTAGAATTTTCTTGCTTGGTTTCAAAGCTTCTGAAATGCGTAGACTTGTTAAGTTGGTCCGTAGAGGTGGTGGATCTCGGTATATGCTACTTACTGAAAGAATGACACATATTGTTGTTGGAACTCCTTCAGAGAGGTAAGAACGATATTTGCACTGCCAGAGTGATTATTTGTGCTCTATTGTCTTTCTCCTTTTTGTAGTGTAGTATTGATCGAATTCTGTTTGGTGGGTCTCTCTTAGCATATTCTCTGTAACATTATGATCTTTACGTAGAATATTCATTGACAGTGAGAAAAGAGATGTGCGGAGTATTGCAGCTTCTGGTGTCATTCAAGTAGTCACACCCAGGTGGCTTGAAGATTGTGATCGTGAGAAAAAGGAAATTCCCTTTCATAAAATATATGCTGCTCACCACTTGATTCTTCCAAGAGGTTGCTGTTATCTCAATTAACCTTTTAATTAATTATCTCAGACACATATCATCCAAGATGCATCGAGATATATCAGTACGTTGTATTCATCTTCTCTAACTAACTTCTTTTGCGCAGATTATGCATGCTTGTCCAAGGGATATTTTGCAGGGATGTCAGGTATGGAACAGGGTAAAAATACTCTCGGTCAAACCACGGCATATGATTCAGAGTCAAAGAGTAGCGATGTCTCAACTTTGCGGGAAAAGAACAAAGAAGCGGTACATGAATTAGACATGAAAGATGAGATTCATGCGAGAAGAAAAATTGTATCACCCAAGCAAAAAGTAGCAAACATTTGTCTTGTAACTACTCAAAGCAAAGAACAACAGAGTATTCAAGGTGAATTCAATGGTCAAAATAAGCAAGAAAGAAAGTCATCAGTATTTAAGGGGAAAACGATTTGTTTCTCGCATTCTTTTCCTGAAGATAGGGTATGTGGTTATTCGAATAATTGGGTTTCCTTTATCTTGCACTAGTTTCTTGTCTGAGAATGCATCTCCGAGGTTTATTGATTGATGTGTTACCATATTGGGCAGCGACCTGAAATCGTGGAATGGGTGAATCAAGGAGGGGGGGAGGTGGTAAATGATCCTTTGATACGTAACGCACATTTTACTATTGAATGCCATGGTGGGTTCCAAAGTACTGGGACCACCCAAACTATCTATGTTTCTAGTCATTGGGTTCGATCTTGTTTAGAGGTATTATTCTTCTCTTTGGTCCTCTGTTTTCTACTGGTTGCACCGTTTATTCTAGAGTACTCTGTGTCCAACTGCTATACCATCATTATTTTTTCTGTGCAACCAAAAGGATATATAAACACTTTATATATCTATCTTCTGCTTTTTACTATGTGTTTATATCCTTTTATATGCTTTACTTTTCAGGCTTATCATCTAAGTTGTTACGTGATTATGTAGGGTGGTTGTTTACTTGCTGTTAGTAGTCATATCCTCTACTCACCTCTTCCCTGCCAGACACCTTTGCCCGGATTCCAAAACTTTCGCTTTTGTGTTTCCCAGTATGAAGGGAAAGATAGATTACTACTGAGAAATTTGTGTTTTGTTCTTGGAGCAAAATTTGTGGAAAGTCTAACCAGGAAAGTGACTCACTTGCTATGCAACTTTGCTAATGGACGTAAGTATGAGAGTGCTTCCAAGTGGGGAATAGTTTCAGTGACATCTGATTGGGTTTATGAATGTGTTAAACAGGTGGAATTCCAGGGAAACTATATCTTTGAAATAGTTTATTTGACATGGGATCTTTCGGTTTAACGGATTGTTTTTCTTATCTGTAGAATCAAGTTGTTTGTCCAGATAACTTCTATCCAAAGGAATTGACCACTCAAGACCAAGAAGCAGTGTCTGGCTTGACAAGTCAAATTCATACACAATCTATGCCAATGGCCTCTAGGGACATTGGGTCTCCGTTTATAAGCCACTCTGAAAACAGGGAAAAACCTCAAAGCTTTGCTGGCGAAGATAGCTGTGGTAAAGGTAAAGTACATTGCAAACTTGGAGAAATTGGAAGGGAACAGATTCTTCCGTCTAAGAAGGCTAAACTTTTGAGAGATGATCAAGAAAGTGATGTGTTTCCTGTGGGAGAACATCCAGATAATTGTGATCGCTCTTTGAAGTCTGGAGAACGTAATGTGTCTAGAAATGATGTTGCAAGTAGTCGTGAGGTTCCCGATGTGGCTGATACTATTGAGGATCTGTTAGAGCAGACAAGTAAAGTGAGTACTATTTTCTCCTTTCTCCAAATATTTAATCAAAGTCATTTTTCTCAGTATTTACCTCTGGTCTTCTGTTTAGATTCAAGATCAGAAATCTCCTGGGAGGATTTCAGAAAAAATTGTATCCTATTAGTTTCTGTGCTCAGTCATTCTTTTTTATTTTTTAAATCTGAATTATTATTATATGGAATAGTTTGACTCCTTGATGATAAAACAGCTTTTTTCAAGTAGAGAACACACTGGGAATCACTCTGTCACTGGCCTGTCTAGACATTGGATAAACAGGTAATCTTATATTCATTCAATGCAAAACTGCATTTTGCAGATATTCTTTGTTGGAACAACCTCAAATGCCCTGAATCTTAACGAATTTGATGGACACAGGTTTACTTGGTGTCTAAATAAGCTTGTCGTGATTCATGAACCTTAAATCATTACTTTTCTTGAGTGAATCCCTTATCCTCAGTCACTTAATATTGCCACATAATAGTGTATCGTGACTGTACGAATGAAATACATCCACCACTTCACTCTGTGTAGGCACTGTAAACGAATTAATCGTGTGCAATGATGAGTGTAAGCAAATGAATGGTGTGCAATGTATCTGAAACTAGACTGCGCGAATCTAGATGCTGCTCATATATGAATTCATGTTTGCCTACTAAAGTCTGATGTATTTTTCAGGGTCCACAAGAATGACGACATATGCAGTCCTCCAAGTCCAAAAGATGTAGCTAGAGACACTTACGGAAACTTTAGTGAGACACAGACAGAATCACAGGTTATATATAACTCTTACTCTGATAATACCTTGGAGATTCTACTATTGAAGCTTTCATGTCTTGTGAATAGTTGAATATCTGAAACTAAGTTTTGAATTTAAAACGGAACTGCACCTAAATCCTTTCTTTAATTCTTAATAGACTTAAAACCATGGATCTGTTATATTATCTTAGTGTTATATCTTAAATCTGCGTAGTGAAGAGTCTAAAATTAGAAGAGATTTTGCAGGTTGTTGGTTACGAGGAAGATCTTTCAGGAAGGCAAATGCTTATAGATAGAGTTAGAACACGAAGCAGCTTAACTTGAAGAGACAAGTAAGATCTGTGTGTATTGTGATGATAATTTTTACATTTCAAAAACATCTATTAATCAGCCGCATCAAAGTCACTGATCACAATTCACAATTATTAACTTTTATAAAACTGATGCAGACATACCTATAACTCTTCACTGTTCGGGCCAAACTAACATAATGTTTTTGCTTCTAATTTTAATGAACAGAAGAAAAATAAAAAGGCACACTCAGTTTATATTACAAAACCAAGAGCATAGGTCACAAATCACAATGATTCATACATAACATGGAGAGAAAAAAAACAAAACAAACAAAGGACAAAAACCAGAAGAACGAATGCCAAATATTCAATTATACAATTTGGCATTTATAAGAGAATAGAAAATAGATAATTGTGATAAGATAAAACAGTGATAATACTGTAAAAACAAAAAAAAAGAGTACACAATTACAGAGACTTTACAGCTAGAAAACGAGGCTCCTTATCCATGAACTTCTGATTTGCATAAACATCCATGTAATCTCCAAACACAAACTTTGGATACTTCTTCTCACTTCCTTCCTCTGCCACTTTCAGCTGGTCCAATCGCCGCCTTGTATGACGGATTGTAAAATGAAGCTATCGACCTCCTGTTTCCTTCCTTTCTCGCTAACACTCTGTGCCATGCGCTCTTGTACCTACCAACACCAAGTTTTGTTTAAAAGCTTAAGCCAAGATCAGGGTTTTGGTTCGTAAACAAGTGAGATTAGCCGAGCTCTTTTCAGTGTAGTAGTATAGATGACCCAACTAATAACTTTAGTATCAGAGGTTTATATTCTCCCAAAACAAATTTTAGAGATTGTGTTTTGAGTTATGGATGGATCCAATTGTTGATGAAAAGAAAAACAAACCAGTGAAATTACCTTCCGTTGCTAAGAACTTCAATCTGATCACCGGTGTTGATAACAATGGCATTGGCTAAAGGCTGAACATCGATCCATTCACCGTCTTTCAACACTTGAAGACCATCGTATTCATCGTCTTGAAACAACAAAACGACTCCTCCTGCATCAGTATGAGCTCGAAGACCATTGACAAGCTCTGGATGAGGACAAGGTGGGTAATGACTAACTTTAGTCCCAAAGAAAGCTGTCTCTTCTCCATCTTCCATTCCTTCATTAAAAGCTTTCTTTATGTAACCTTTAGGTAAACCCAAATTCTCATCCATCACTTCCATCATTCTGCTCGCTAGATTCCTCACTTCTTTTCTGTATACACCCATCGTCTCTCTGTTCAAAACATAATAAAGTTAAGACATTTGATCATGGGTTTGAAAGATTTTTGATTTAGTTGTAAGAGAGATTCTTTACTTGAAACCAGAAGTTTTAGATGGCCATTCGTTTTGGTTATGGTCCGAGAGAAGAAAGACGTCTTCCCAATCAACGTTTTCGAGTTTTTTCTCCTGAGTTTTTCTGAACCAGTTCGTCGAGATCCTTCACAAGTTTTGAAGCCTTAAAAGCTTCTTCTCTCTCTGTTTTGTAGCAATCTGAGCTCAGCTTCTTCACCTTATCCAAAAGCTCTAATGGAATCCCATGGTTCACCAGCTACACATACACATATAAGCACATAAAAACAGAGACAAAGAGAAAACATAGTGTTCTGTTTTACTTTAATAACGATCCAAACCTGAAAAAATCCACATTCTTCACATGCTTTAGCGATTTCAGACAGTGTCTTCTCTCTTTCTTCACCATTGATCTTAGAGAAATCAATCACAGGAATCGCCATTTCAGATTCGCAAAGAGAGAGAAAGAGAGACTCTGTTTTTGTAATTAGATTTTAGTGTGAAGATTATAGTAAGCTTGAGCCTCTATTTATACTATTCCCAAAATTTCCCCTTTATTTTATTTTAATTTCTCTAACCAATCTAAATTAAAAAAAATGTCAACTATTCATTTTTACGATTTGTTTTTCTTTATATTTATCTATTGCTAAGCATGCATAACTATAACCGTTGAAATCATAGTTTCGTTTCTAAGAAAATAGTAAAAAATTAATAAAGATGCACAAAAATTAAGAAATTTTGATTATCCATTAGTTAAAAGTTAGTCCATCTTTTTTAAAAGTAACTAAATAACGCTGATGACTGGTGGTCTAGTGATGTAGTCATTTTACAAATTTTCAAGATATTAGAGATCGAATTTACTATATGCAGTTGTAAAAGAGGATTTAAAAGACAGTAGAATAGTTGATAAAAAAATGTAACTAAATAACTAAATAATGTAAATGTAAATGGTTTTAGTCTAGTTGGCCCGGCGATAAATCTACTTAAAACAATCTATTTATATAATCATAGATTGAGTATCTATTTAAATTTTATATGAATTTGGTCATTAAGTCAGACCAGATCCAATATAATTAGTTCTTGACAAAAAAATTAACTAAATAGTAATTAAGGAATTAAATATAATTAATAGTTGCGTAATCCTTTGCATTTATGAACCGCACTGATCTCGCTAGGCTTTGACTGTTCTCTTTTCGCGCGCAACCGGTTTTAGTAATAAAAAGAAAAAACTAATTTTACTATTTGTTAAATAAATATATACAATGGCAAGTGTAATGAACACACATGTACACTACACATGCCCATTCATGATATTCACTTATGACTAATACATATAAAAAACAAGACAATCTGCACATAGTTTCGACGAACATTATTATTAATTAAATCTAATATAATATATAATCGATTTGTCGAAAATACAAGATTCGAACTGTAACCTAAACTTTAAATCATATTATGTAAAACTATACAAATTTTGTAGTCGAAATTTGACTAAACACTTTCCCATATTACTTGCTCTAGGTGTCGCGTAGTTATATAACTGAATTTACACTAATTGTTAAAATTTGTAGTAATCTACTCTGTATAATAGTAATATTTCAAATGGTTAGATATATTTTTGTATTTTAAGACTAAAATTCGACTTCTAGATAAACTTGTAATACCCTGTAATAAAATTTGAATTATAATTTTACAAAACATAAAAAATATTGAATTAAAAATTGAACGCAAATGGAACACCAAATACTATGGGATAATTCATATTATGATTAATTAGTAAAAGGAAAGAGACATAGATATGGTTTTCTCTCTATTATAGAGTCTAATGATTTATGAGTAATGAACATGGAAAGTAATAATAGGTTTATCAAATAATATCCAAAATCAAAATAAACAGGCTTTATTTTTATTTTTTTTGGTACGTGGACAAATCAAGGGAACATGGGGGATTAATATATCAACTATAAAAGACATAAAAGAATATATACACAACTATTTTTTTCATAAAGTTAATAAATATAATATTAGAAGATAATTAATAAAAATATTTATAAAATTAGAAGAAAGGTTATTAGTGGAAATAATTGGTCAGTACAGCAAAGCCATCTCTGCTGTTCACATGAACAGATGATGCCTCATTCTTGTCCTCATTCCAAATCTCAATACTTTTGTCTGAATATGAGCACAATTACAAAATCTTTAATTAGTATTATCGAAACCAGAGGTTGAGATTGAGATCAATATTACAAAATATCATCTAATCATATAAATATGTGTCGATTTATTATGGTCAATTCTGTAGAAAACTAGATTTAGGTTATGTCAGAAAAATTAAAGTGTTTGACTATGATCAAACATAAACAATAACTTTTGTCGAATCAATTTTCAAACTCATTGAATAAAATCATTGTTTTTTTTAAATACTACTACTATGCTACCATAATACTTTTAAGAAAACCCAAAACTATATATTTTCTTCGTTTCATATTACTTGTCATTATAAATTAAATTTTTTGTTTCATTTTAGTTATTATTTTAATTTTTAATGCATTTTGTAATATAAAATAATCTCATTTACCCCTAATAAAATAAATAAAGTATTAAATGGTTTGAAATTCTAATAGTCAATTAAAGACATAACAGAACATTTAACTATTTTCTTAATATGTGTGAAAAATTGTAAAATGACAAGTAATATAAAACGAAAAAATAATATATTTGAGTATAATTATAGGTCATGACGATATGTATATATTTTTTTCGGTTAAACAAAAAAAAACTGGTTTTTTCAATTTTTTTAAATAACCTCGACAATGCAAATGGCATTTAGCCTAGTGGCAGACGGTAAGTCCACTTAAGGCAGCACATTTGCATAACATGGAATCGAGTCTCCATGCTTACATTGTGTAGGAATTTGGCTATTGGGCCGGCCAGTTGTGGCCCAATATAATCTGCCGTTGACAAAAAAATAAATAACCTCGACAATATACAGCTTAATTAGTGATAACTTTAAATAAATAAGGAGAAAATCTTCCCACAAGAAATTAATTATCTTTATAATCAACCCATAACAAATTAGTGAACTTTGGATCAGTTTCACAATGTACTGATGTATGTCCTTAGTTGTACTTTAGTAGCAAACGGTTTATTCCGTTTGATTTTATTTAAGTTTTAACATTGGATTCTTATTCTTTAAAATTTAAACTAATTAGAGCTTGAAGTATGTTTCTAATTAATTAGGTATGATTTTATTCCCACATGTCGGTGTATATATGCTACAGTTTTCCTTCATAATTTATATCCTAAATAGTAAACGTTTCAAAATTTAGTTTGAAATGTAGATTTAAATTCTTTCTATAAAAAAACATATATCTAAATTATATTTTGCTTTTGTCAGTTCTCTCCGATCAACTAATAAATATTTTCACAATTTTTTAATTATATCATAACGACTTTTTAAAATCAAATTTAGATATAAAAAACTGTCGAAATAACATTTGACTAATT
>JAKUCM010002728.1:0-29583 GCA_023374145.1 Lepidium sativum | reverse complement strand
GTTCGAGACCTCCTCTGGTGAGGTCCCATTGCTGGCATATATTGGGAGATATGCTGTGTGTTAGATCCGGTTGGGTGATCCATTGACATGATGTTGTCATAATCACATCCTTTGGAGCAAGTATGCATGCAACAAGTGAGCTCAACTCGAGTGGTAAGGTCAAGTTGAATAGCAGATTTGCAAAGTCACCTGAGACAGAATCAGAAGTGAGTGAGTAACGTGGAAGAAGAAGAACTTGATCTCAAAAAGTCTAAAATTCTAAATGTCGTTAAAAAAAACCAAGTTGGCAACGACGCCAATTTGATAACAAGATTTTTCACTGTTTTCAAATCATATTATACTGATGTCGATGTAGTAAGATATGTGTCAAGCCAAGTGGAAGTGTAACTAGCAATTAGAATATGATAGACTACTCTAATTCAAGCTAGATCAATTCAGTGGTTTGTTATCTATCAACCTAAGTGAAACGAAAGTAAAAATGAAAAGTAAACAAGGGAACGAAGTAAAATCGAAAGTAAACAGCAGAACAAAGTGCAGTAAACAGCAAAAGTCGAGTGTAAGCAATAAATGATAGAAAGGGTTTCTTAAGGGGCGGAGATCACGGATCTGCATTTCACTTAAAATAACTAAATCGCTTAACAAACTCAAACAGAGCGGATCTCTAGGCAATAAACTCATAACTACTTAATCCACTCTCGTCGTAAACAGCCTTAGCAAAGCTATCAACTGACCTTACCATCATAAGAGTTTAACAACCTAACTAGCGTGAAGCAACAGTTTAAACGAGCCTAATAAACACGTTAGATAACTAATCCCTTAGCCTAAGAATGTAGATTTTTGAGACGGTTAAGTCAGACAAATCAACAAACCCGTCGGGAGTTAAACATCTAAAATCATGTTTCAATTGATCAGAAAGGAACAAGCATTAATAACACCGAAACAAAAGAGATCATATTATTATACTCTTAAGCGACTTAGACAACTTTAAGGTCCACGCTGATCTAGTTCGTTCCCTCAGGAACCCTAAGTTAACTACTCAGATTTCATGAGTGAAATAATTAAAACAACAATCAAAGTGGAAGACATAATAATAAAATTCATAAAGTAAACTTAGAATAAAAGCAAACTGAAAATAAATTCAAAAGATCATAAAGCGAAAGTAGAATTCTTGTTCTGGAATTACAACAATGAAAAGCTTGAAGGGTTATGAAACAGTGTTCAAGCATGTACGTTCTTTGTAGCACTACGGGGGTATTTATACTCGTCCCCCCCCCCCCCCCCGTTAAACCTAAAAATTAAAAATGAAGAAAAATTAAGAAAGATAGTTGACTCAACTTCGTGGGCCCTTCAAAAGTGAAGTAGACTTGGCCCATCAAAGGTTAAGTGGACTTGGCCCGTCAAAAGTGAAGTGGAGTCACCCCGTAAAAGGTGGTTGCACACGCCATCCGATTCCCACTGGGTAAGTTACCGTTGAGTGCCAAACCGAGTCCCACTGGGAGAGTTACCGTTGTGCGCCAATCCGAGTCCCATTGGAAGAGTTACCGTTGAGTGTCAATCCGAGTTCAAACTTTCGAAATATAACCCCAAATGCAATGTGTATGCTATGCAAATGTAGCATGTACGTACAAACTACATATTACTCGAATATGACGTAAATGCAACATATATGTATGAAAAGTAAACTAAAAATGGCTCCTAAAATATGTTAAAATGTGTGTATATCATCTGTTTGAAAGGCCAGGAATGATCTAAAATTGCAAGGCTATCTTCGATCCTAACAAAATTTGTTTTCAGGATATTGAGACATGAAAGAAGCTTGGAAAAAGAGTTACAAAAGACGGCATTTATGTCTTAGAAAGTTTAAATACTAGCTCTTTGAATATGCTTGATGTTTCTAGTTTTAGTTCTATTATGTTTTGAATTATGCAATGTGGCATGCTACGCTTGGACACCCTCACACACGTGTACTAGAGCTTTTGGTTCCAAATGTCTCATATAAGCATGATGATTGTAAAGCTTGTATCCTAGGAAAATATTGCAAATCTATTCTCCCTACATCGAATACTACCTATGAAATTTTTTTCGATTTGATTCATTCAGACGTTTGGAATGCACCATGCATAACTCGTGATAGTCATAAGTATTTTGTGACCTTTATCGACGAAAATTCTGAATTCACTTGGCTAACTCTTTTACCCTCAAAGGGTCATGTGTTTGATGCGTTTGTGAAATTTTATAACTATGTCACTAACTAATATAATGCCAAAGTTAAGATTTTCAGAACAGATAATGGAGGAGAGTACATGAGTAATGAGTTCAAAACATACCTCTCAAACCGTGGTATTCTCCATCAAACAAGGTGTCCATACACACCTCAACAAAATGGATTCGCTGAAAGAAAGAATAGACATCTAAAGGAAGTTTCAAAAGTAATGATGTTCCATCGCAACGTACCTAAGGCATATTAGGGAGATACTACAATGACTGCCACATACTTGATTAATAGACTCCCGACCAAATGTCTTGCAGATGCCCACTCCATATGAGGTATTGAATAATATTAAACCAAATACTAACCATTTACGAGGATTTGGTTGTGTGTGTTATGTACATGTAGGTGACAACCAAAGAACCAAGCTTCAACCAAAAAGTGTAAAGTGCATGTTCATTGGGTACTCATCTACTCAAAAAGGCTACAAGTGTTATGATCCAGAGGTTAAGAGAACTTATATTTCAAGACATGACAAATTCATGGAAGAAAAAGGATATTATGATGTCAAGAATTGGGAAACATTGAAAGATCTCTCTCACTCATCCACTAGCCTTGCCGAGACCTTACGTAAGCTTCTTGAGAACATAAACTCGAGTTCAACGAAGCCAAGTAACCAAATAAAGAATGGAAAAGACAAGCAACAACCAGACTCATATCAGACTACACAAGAATCATCACTTATTGATTATGCTCGTGATGGGGCGTATTATGAGAGGGAAATTCAAGCGGATGCTCAACAACATGAGATAATGGTGGAGACTGAAAACAATAACTCAAACCTTGATGATCATTCAAATAACAATCATGACGATGACTCGGAATCTGAGGAAGACGAAAATATCAAGAATATTGAAACTCTACCTTTGAGACGCAGCGCTAGAACAAAAAGGGATCCACCCAATCTAATAGGCAAAATATTCCTCTATAACAATAAAGCTCAAGCACACTCAATTCAAGAGGTATGTTCTCTAGCTCATGTTCCTATAACTCACCAAGTGTTTTTGAGCATAATTGATCAGGACTACATACCAAAGACATATGAAGAAGCTGTAAAGATCAAAGAATTTACGGATGCCATTAATGAAGAAATAGAAGATATGAAGTGAAACAACACATGGGATGAAAGTAATCTTCCAGATGGTAAGAAAGTTGTAGGCTCAGGAAATGTTCTTAAGCTGAAGAAGGCGATTTATGGTCTCACACAATCTCCAAGAACATGGTACCACAAACTCAGTAGAACCCTTCGTGAAAAAGATTCAAACGATCTGAGGCTGACCACACTCTCTTCACTATTAAGACAAATAAAGGTATCATTGTGGTATTGATTTATGTTGATGATATAATCATATCAGGTAATGACAAGGCCGATATCCAAGAGACTGATGACACCCTTCAGAGTGTTTTTGATATTAAGGATCTAGGAAAACTAACATACTTCCTAGGACTATAAGTGTGTCGAACAGACGAAGGCACCTTCTTATCTCAAAGGAAGTACACACTTGACTTGTTAAGTGATGTAGGAAAATTTGGAACTAAGGCTGCAAAAACGCCAATAGAGGAGAACTATAAGGATGAGCATGAGACAGAACCACTTGAAGACCATGGACGATATCAACGTCTAGTATGTAAGCTTATTTACTAACTATTACCCGACCTGGTATTAGCTTTGATGTGAATCAGGTTTCACAACATATGCAAGCTCCCAAGATGCAGTATTGGCACATGGTATATCAGATTCTGCGTTACTTAAAAGGAGGTCTTGGCAAAGGAATCTGGATGGGTAACAACAAAAACACAGACATTGTGAGATATTGTGATGCTGATTGGGCTGTAAACAAAACAGATAGAAAGTCAACCAGAGGATATTGCACTTTTTTTGGAGATAACCTTGTAACTTGGAAGAGTAAGAAACAGAAAGTGGTGTCAAGATCAAGTGTTGAAGCAGAATATCGAGCAATGGTCAACACAATGGACGAGCTTATATGGTTGAAAGCGCTATTAAAGGACCTAAGTGTGGGGTCGGATAAGCCAATCACTCTACATTGTGATAATCAAGCCGTAATACACATTGCCTCAAACTCATTATTTCATGAGAGGACCAAACATATCAAAGTAGATTGTCATCACATCCGTGAGAAAGTCAAGATGGAGATTATATTGCCAATATATACTAGAAGCTCTGACCAACTTGCAGATGGCTTCACTAAAGCAATGAACTCAAGAATCTGCAAGTTTATACATGAGAAACTCGGATTCATAGACTTACACACACCGTCACTTCTTCCTCTGCACTCTTTTTCCCTACTACATGGTTTTATCTCATTGGATTTTCCATGAGTACGTCTTTAATGAGGCAGCTAGCAAACTAAGTCCTTCACCAATTGTAGACTAAGCTTGAGGGGGAATACTAGAATAAACTTCATCTCATGTATAAAAGAGAGGCCTATTACTTGTTGACAAACACTTAGTTTCCTTTTCTCTTCTCTGGAACTACTCTTATGTACACATATATATATATATTTGAAAATCATGTACAGCCACCAATAAGAGAATAATATAAATCTTCCCCTTTACTCTCACGTCTCCTCTCTTTATTCTTCTTCTCTCTTTGTTTTTTCAATCTCTATTTCTTCGAGTACTTAAAATGAAATTATTTCATTTCTTTTGTAATTAGTAGTATAAGAAATAACTAAATTATATTATTAAATAAGACAAACTATTATAAAATAAAGGTATATATGTTTATTTAGTTTTATAAATGTTATAGTTTGGAAAATAATATTACTAGTTGATTATTTAAGAGATTGAGACAACTAAATAATTACAAGATGTTGATGACAACTAAATTATTAATTGATTATTAAGCTTGTTAGCTTGCAGTTAAAATTGTTTGTCCTTTTTCCTTTTCTTTTCCAAGAGGATTTAATTCTATATATTCGAACAAATAAGAGCATGGACTGGAATCTAAAAATTGACAAGTTTACATATTATGGTTTATATCTGAGGTCTTTGACAATGTATGAGGGTAATATACTTCTATGTATTTGATAGATAGCTTAGGATTGTTTGTATTCTTATTACACGCTGCCAACTTCATGATTTCGGGAAAAATAAAACTAATCATATTTTTATTGCAAAAATGATTTTGCATTGGCTTAATTAATTACCGTACAAAATTCGTCTAAATCTGATGTTTAGAATAATTTAGTTTATGACTGATATTAATGGTCTAATTTTTTTCCACTAATATTAGATCCCTTATATATTATAGATTAAAATAATATTTTAGGGTGCGAACATTCCACTTGTTGAGAAAAAAAAAATTTACTACTACGATAACTACCGGCAAACTTAACATTCGATTAAATAGCAGTAAAATTGACCAAAAAATGTTACAGAAAAGCTTTTCAATCACGAAAACAGTATTGAGATACTATCGTGCTTGTTTGGGGGAAAACAATACAAAATTAGGGTTCTGCATGGAAATAAATTAACACAGCATTATGAATCAGAAATTCAACAACAACAACATTATGAATCTGAAATTCATAAACGACAATATAATCCCCTAAATCCAACAATATTAGTTAAGCCTACTTCAAGAACTGAGCAATGACATTTTTCAGGTTCTCAACCTCTTTCTCAAGCTTTCGGATTTGCTGTTCACAATCGAAGATATAATTGTTGTGGTCTTTGGTTGTGTGCTTCAACAATTGTACTTCGTCTTCCATCGCTTTTGCCCAACGTGTATGTCGGTGGATTTCATCATTCTACAACACAAGAAAAGATATGTTATATGTAACGAAAGTGAACCAAATCTAGGATTTTGAGGGACCCGATTTTGAGCATACCTTAAACTCCTCACAAGTGAACCAAGTCTGGCCGATTTCTTGTGTAGTCATTCGCTTGATCTTTCCACCACAAGGACATTCTGTGGGTATACCATAGTCACTGTCCGCAACCAAATCTTTCCATTTCTGCAAACTGTAGACTTCCCAAAGATCTCTCTCACACGGATCCTCTTTTGGGTCGAAGGAGTTGTCACTCATGCTTGGAATCGATTTTGGGTTGTGGGTCTATGAGAGAAAGGGAATTCGATATCGGGATGTGGTTAGAGTGTAAGCTTGAGATTTGTGGTAGATTTAAAGAGAAATTAAAATTTGAGTTGGAGGGAAAGGTTCAAAATGTTTGAAAGTTCAAAAAATTTGGTGAAGTTCATCGAAGTTTTTTGAATTTTTAAATATTGATACTCAGTTGTACTAGTTAAGTAGTTAGGGATAATTACACATAGTTATACTTTTGATATTTTAGGCAAATTTTTAGTAAATATTATCATTACGTACTCGTAATTAGTTGAACCATATAAATTGTGGTATTATTAGTATGTGTAATATGATTACGAACTCTAATTTTATAAGAAGAACTTATATAATCAATTTCATCTATATTTGGGTTCATATTATAGCAAGTTGTCACAAAATGAAGACATTTTCTCATGATCTCATCCTCTCATAACTCAAATTTTATATAAAAACATAATATGACATACATTAATGTTTGAATAATTTGAGTATATTGGTAATGCATTAAGTAATGAAATGCCAAAAAACTATAAGACAAATCAAACATCATAGTTAGCATGTACATATAAAAAGGTGGATAAAATGAATTACAAAAAAAACGTGGCTAAAATAATCATGCAGAACGTGGCTAAAATAATCATGCAAAACCTGGTAACCCTGACACGTCTTTAGTTTTTGTCATGACACAAACTCTCATGTTCCTAAACAACACACATAGTGGACCCCCCTTATTTATGAGTTTGCCGTGCTTTCATTCAAAAAAACAAAAGAGGAGAGGAATAGAAGTGATGATAACAATTGTGTCTATCTTAACTCTTTTCTTAATGGGCCAGAATGAGCAAAAATTTTGAAACTAACATTTTGCCAACATTTCAAAACTAATATTTATATAATGGCCAATGCAACATTTATAAGAAAAGTCTCATCTGACGGTCCAATGCAACATATATATAAATCACCAACACCACCAGTTTCATGCCTATGGTCCCGTGTTGCCACTATGAAAACATTCCTCCAAATTTAGACTAGGCACTGACCTCTTACTCGTTCTACGTCGTTCACCGTCCGATGGAAATCAGTTTTCTTTACGACGTCCTTTCTTATTTTTGAATGGTGGAGGTAAGACACAGTTTTCTAGAACTTCATCCGGAGTCTCTAATCATCGAGACATATGTGGAACCAGAAATATTATCCGACTATATGCTAAATTACATTGATCCATATAATAGTACTTTGAGCATAACTCATGTATATGTAGGTCTTCTGCCTTGTACGTACTACAATTGTACATGAAATATGCGTCTATTGCATGGACACAAGGGTACTTGTCAAGATCAAAACACTTGAAATCACATGTATTGACTATCAAATTCACTAGAAAACCCTTACCATCTATACCAACGACATTGTACAGACGCATGTGCAAAATGAGCTCACTAACGGCCAAGTGTTTCGCATTCACATATTTATCATGTACTATATTCTCCACATAAGGAACTAACTTTCGTGCGTTCAATGATCCTACGTAGTTACGGTGGTTGTTAAACCACTCCCCAATTTTGGCAATGACAGTATCAAGCAGTAGTAATAATGAATACTTTCTCGCCTCTTTAAAAACATTATTCAATGATTCCGCAGCATTGATCGTTGCTATGTTGTACCTTGTTCCCGGAAAGTAACAACTAGCCCACTTTTCCAAGTCAACACTTTCATCCAAATATGTTGCAACTTCAGGAAACCTTTCCCTTAATTCTACAAACCCTTGCAAAAAATCTTCCTTAGTATAAATCTGAGCCAACTCCCTGAATTTTGCCGCCACATAATCTTTGTGCACATTTGGAGCATATTTTCTCACATTTTGGGATAAATGGTATATACAATATCGATGCCATGCACACGGATAAACCTCCCTAACTGCCTTGATGAGGCTCGAATTCTTGTCACTAAGAAAAACCAATTTCGAATCATCCGGTAAGACAATTCTTAGAGTGGTGAAAAACCAATCTCAACTCAAATCATTCTCACCATCAACAACACTAAAGGCAATTAGGAAATTATGTAGATTCGGGTCATGAGCAGTGGCGATAATAAGAGAACCCTTATATATTCTTTTTAGGAAAGTTGCATCCACACTAATCACTTTCCTCATGTTATTAAGCCCCTCAATACAAGCTCATAATGCAATAAATACATACTTGAATTGACTCTCATCATTCAAAACCAAGCGTGTTATAGTGTTAGCATTTGCTTTCTTCAACATATATAAATATGAAGACAACATCTTGTAACTATCTGCCGGACAGCCACGCATAGCTTCATCGGCTTTCTTTTTCCATTTCAAAGCACTACTGTATGACACATTTGGTCCTGTCTTCACTTGCACCAATTTCATAAGAGACTTAGAAGAAGGTGTGTCCAACTGACCTGGGTAATCTTGACTCATAACATATGCAACTACATTCAAAAATCCTCTCTTTTTAACACTTGAGGTACTAACTGAAACCCTAGAGAAAGAATGAATTTCCCGATATACTTTTACTGACCTTTACTTTTTTTTGGCCGTGCCACACGTAATTACCTTTTACAATCTCTTTGATGGCATCTAACAACATCTCTCCAAGAATTTGAGTTTAACACATCATAATCAAAATATTTGTTAAGTGAAGCTCATAGCACTATTTCTTTAACTTGATCTTTGCACGCAAATTCTTGGTGTAGTTCAAGTCCTATGCCATCTTCCCACTCCTCTACAAATTGAGTTCCTTTTTCTTGTTTATCGCAACGATCAAAACCATCACCTGCATTACCAACTTCCTTATCATTCCGATGATCCCTTTCTTCAATCTCATCACTCTGATGATCCCTTAATTCCTCGTGGATAACAATTGCATTGTTTGTTATAGCATTTACCACCTCATTATCACAGTCATGTCCTACCAAACTACAAGGTGATACTACATTATCATCCTCATCGACACTCTTTTCCACCTCCACATGCAAAACACTCTTTCAGTGTCCCACATCCATGCTACATAAGAAAGTCTCAACATCCTCGTCATCATAGATATACAGTTGCTTTTTTGCAGCAACTACCAACGGCATGTAACTTAATTTCATCCTCGTGTCCATATCCATACATAGTTTCTTCCGAATCTTCCTTTCTAAAATCAAGTAAGATTACTCCATAGTTAATAGCATCCTTTGCATTCCATCGAAAACCCTCTTCAGTTTCAACGTAACAACCACCGCAGTCGAAATGAATGCTCGTTGTAAACATTATATATGCAATACTAAATATTAGTTTAACTAGTTATACTGCCGTACAAAATTCTAATTTAAACAACCTCTACACATAACTCATCACCTCACCGTAGGATTAAAAGACCAAAACTAAGATGAAATCCCTAGTGGTACTAACAACAAATCATGTTACGTAATCAAACACATAAACCCTAGCCACTACCACCTTTTTCTTCTAAACCAAGCAACAAGAAATAAAACTCATGCAAACTCTATCTTACCTCTTTCACTTTTTGTTCAATTTACTAATCTTAAAAGTTAAGAAATGTCAAAACAATGGACTTGAGGCTTCATCTAATCGAGCGCACAACATCACGGCCTCGCCGGAATCTCCACCAGAATCAAACACCAGTTCTCACCACTTCTGCTCAAAATAAAATCGTTGTGTTTGTGAAGATGATTTTGTTGGGTGAAGATGAACCATGTCCGTTTGGTTCTGTCTTATTACATGAAGAAGAAAGACCATTTATTGTAACCGTACAAGGTTTGGTACGAGGAAGGTGTTTCATTTAATGTATACCAATTTCTGGTTTGATTTTGTCTTAACCAATTTGTTTGATTTTATAATAAACTAAATGTGTCTAATTCAAACATTTTGTTTCAGAAAGAAGTTTCAATTGTGGGCCCAAATTCATTTTAAAAAAAGAGAGGAGTATGAGGAGTAGTTATGATTCAAGAGGAGTAAGGTGAATTTGTGCTTTTTTGTTAAGAGTACTTGTGATTTTCGTACGCACAAAGATAGCAAAAGTGAAAATAAAATAGCTCTTGATCGAAACCGGAGAGAAAACCAAAACCAGACGCGTTGTGAACACCAACAATCAACTTTTTCCAAAAGAAAGCTAGAATTCGTCGTAAATATGTAGCATGAAAACCAAACAATGACAAGTCTAAAGACAATCTTTATCTAGGTTAGAGTAGGTACTCTTCACAAACACAATGGAATGAAACCAAAAACTCAGTTGTCCTCTACTTGAGCTCCAGTAGTGTCTTTGCCGAAAGTCATTCGGTAATAATGTGGCTGGAACTCGCCTAAATATATCCTAGCTTAAAGGAAAGCATAACCTATACATGCACTGAGATTCACAGTGACTACACATAAATCAATTCCTTATGAAATAACCCACACACACTATACCCACAATCTAGTTTAACCAAAAACTATATCTAATCTCGCTACATCCATTCTGCATGTGCAAAGAAGTCTTGAAGACTAAGATAGTAACCATCCTCGAGCTACATACCTGGCAAAGGAGAAAACATCGGCAAGGAAGAAGATCGGGGCAAAGATTCACATGAACCATCGCCGATGGTTTCAGTTGACCCAGACGAAACTCCAACCTTTCAACTTAAACCGTCATCCTCTAGCGATCTTAACTGGAGATTAGAAGACCTAAGGATCGTTAAAGTTACCTGCAAGACAAACCAAAATCAGGCGAGAGAGAAGATAGACGGTAGCATGTACATGAGTCAAAATCTTCAGCAAAAACTGGCCGGAGGTTGGGATTATGATGAAGAGAACTTCTTTTCGACGAGGTGAGCAAAACCGACTGCCGAGAACAAAATAGATCTGGAACAACAACAGTGTCTGCTGAAAGGTTTCGAAGGAAGAGAATTAGGTTTGAGACAATGGGAATCAATATCAATTTAGTAACGAATTAGTATTTTCACTTAGAGAAACAAGAGTAATAAATAAATAAATTTGTTACAATATAAGAACTCTAGTGAATATTGGATATTATATTTCAATTTTACTTTTTTAGAATATTGTGTTACGTACTTTATTCTGAAAAGTAAATAATATCCCTTAAACAACAGATCGAGTCTTTTTCATATTGAAGGACTTCATAGTTACAAAATTGAGTTCATAATGATCTTATAGAAAATTAGATAGAAATTTATCTTAGTTACATTTATAGTTTAGTATATATATTAGACAAGATATTAAGTATATATGTATGAAACACTATTTTGAAACTAGATACATTTTTCAAGAAGCACGTTGGCTTGCAAGTTCGTGTTCAGATCCCACCCACTTTAGTTGGAACATTTATGCTATAAATTGTCTTCCTCTTCAGATCTTCCATATGTAAGCCTTATGTAACTTTCATAATGCTCATCGGACCGTCCATAAGTAGGTAGACCGTAACATTCTTCTTGCTCCTGAGATCTTTCGTAGCTAGGTAGACTGTAACATTCTTCTTGCTCTTGAGATCTTTTGTAGCTAGGCTTCATGTAACCTTCCTCCTGATCCTCAGGTCTTCCATAACTAGGCTTCATGTAACTTCTTTCCTCTTGATCCCCAGATCTTCCATAGCTAGGCTTCTTGTAACCTTCCTCTTGATCCTTGGATTTTCCATAACTAGGTTTCTTGTAACTTTCTTCATGATCCTTAGATCTTCTTGTTATTCTAGTGGTTGATTGTTGACAAAAAAAAAAAAAGATACATTTATGAAAATTCATCTAAAATACCCTTTCTAAAGAGTTAATTATATAAAATGCTCTCTCTTATATATCTTCTGCCGCCTACCCCTTTTCATATGAAAATACCCAATTACCCTGAACTTCAATAAAGTTTATTTGTCTCGAGTTACCCCTTATGTGTGGACAGAGTAGCAGGCATGTCATGTCATATAACTTTTTAACATGACACGAGAAATCTCTCAAGCTTATTAAACAAGAAAGAGATAAAGTAATTTTATCAACCAGAATCGCAGAGAAAAAAAAAGAACATCATAAAGTCTTAAATATTTGTCTATGTCCTTATTTTCTCATGAACAACCCGTCCTTATTTCAATATTAGCATCATGAGGTCTTAAGTATTTGTCCATGTCAATGAACATCATAAAGTCTTAAGTATTTGTTCATATCCTTATTTTCTCATGAACATCATAAAGTCTTAAGTATTTGTTCATATCCTTATTTACTCATTAACATCATAATGTCTTAAGAATTTGCCCATGTCCTTATTTTTATATTGGCATGAGAAGGTCTTAAATAAGTATTTGTCTGTGTCATTTTCTCATAAACATCAGAAGGCTATTAGAATTTGTCCATGTCCTTATTTTATATTAACATCAGAAGATCATAAGTATTTGTCCACATCTCTATGTTCTCATGAACATTAGAAGGCTTTAAGAATTTGTCCATGTCCTTATTTTTATATTAGCACTAGAGGTCTTAAGAATTAATCGATGTCCTTATTTTATAATTTGTTATCAACGTCTAAACATTTTTTCCATCTTTAGATCAATATCTAGAGTCTTAAGTATTTGTCCATGTCTATTTGAATAAAAATTAACATTATGTCCACGTCTATTTGAATAACAGTTAAAATATATTAACATAAGAATGCCAATATATTAACATCAGATAGTTTACTCAATCACATATGTCTAATCAATTGACATCCTATGTCCATGTCTATTTGATTAACAGTGAATGAGATATACTAACATTAGTAGTGCTTAAGTACATGTCCATATCAAATTGAATAAATTAAAGATAATGTTCTTGTCTATTTTTCCAGGATTATTTGTCCATGTCGAGTTGTATAATAGTTAACTCAGTGACTATATCTAGTTAAAATATTTGAGATAATGTCTATGTTTATTTATGTTTAATTTTTGTTGATGTATTTTGTCCATGCGTAGTTGAATGATAATTAACACATTATCCATATCTAATTGATATAAATAATGCCACGAGTATTTGTCCATGTCTAATAGCTAGCCTAATGACTATATTTAGTTAAGATAATAGGGCTTAGAATTTGGCCATGTCTAGTTGAAATTATATCAGATGGTTTAGCAATTAGTCCATGTTTTTTTTTTATATTCAAGGTATGTCGATGTGTATTCTAAATATTTAATTTCTTTTTTTGTGTAACTGTATTTATCCATGTTTAAACGAATAATAATGAATCCAATTTCCATATATTGTTAACCACAAGAACTACTATCTTATAATTTGCCAAGAAAAAGTTTTAGAGAAACGTGTAAACGAATACACATGTGCGTCATTTCACAGATCTAAGGAATTTTAATTGGTTGCCGACGTCATCGACCTCCTAGTAAATCAAACTCTTTGCCCATGTGGGCGTGATTCCTTTATTTATCTGTGAAATGACGCACAAGAAATTTTACGGTCAAAATCATTTTTATCTTTTAGGTCGAGAAGATTATCGTGAAGTCAATTTAAAATGGAAAATAAAAATTAAAAGTATATTTAGGAGGATCTAAATATACATATTAATATTTAAAAGTTATTCAAATGTAATATTCTCATATTTGAGATTAGGGTTTTTGATTAACTTGTTATATAAGTATGTATCGAGTTTGTGATACAACTTATGAAATTTGAGAGGTTTAAGTTTTGAGTCAGTTTCTTAAGCTAATAAAAGAAGAGTTATTTCTTAATCTCAAGTCTATTGTTTTTTCGTTTATAATCAAGAATTGGTATCAGAGCTTCTTGTTTGCAACTGATCCTGAAAGAGACGATGACTGGCGGAGGAGAAGACGGAACTCCGTCAGGGAAACCGGAAAGGGATGACGGTACGTTGAGGAAGATAAAAGAATGGGGAGGATCTTCTTCTATCAAATGTCCGATGCTGAATTCCTACAACTACACAGTGTGGGCAATTAGGATGAAAATCCTACTCAAAGTTCACAAGGCTTGGGGAGTAATAGATACAGGAGATATCGATGATGAGACGAACGATCTAGCTATTGCCTTAATCTTTCAGTCCATCCCTAAATCGCTTATTCTGCAAATTGGGGAGTTAGACACAGCAAAGGAGGTATGGAAAGCGATCAAAACAAGATATGTGGGAGTTGAAAGAGTTAAGGAAGCAATGCTTCAAACACTAGTGGATGAATTTGATTCATTGAAGATGAGAGACACTGACAAAATCGATGACTTTGCTGGAAAATTGTTAGAGATATCATCAAAATCCTCTGCATTGGGAGAAGAAATCAAACAGTCCAAAATTGTGAAGAAATTCCTCAAGAGTCTTCCTCGGAAGAAATATATACATATAGTGGCTTCGCTCGAGCAAGTCCTGGATTTGAATACAATAAGTTCTGAAGACATTATTGGTCGCTTAAAAGCCTATGAGGAGCGAGTTGCAGAGGAAGAAGAGGATCAGGAAGATCAAGGTAAACTAATGTATGCAAATATGGACTCACAAACAGCACAATCATATCGAAACTCTAATAACAGAGTCTATGGTGAATGTTCTAATAGAGGCCGTGGAAGAGGACGTTCTTCTGGCGTTAGAGATGCATCCCGTATAACCTGTTATCGGTGTGACAGGTTAGGTCACTACGCCTTGGACTGCCCTGGCCGTTTACTTAAGCTGGAAGAAACACAAGAGAATGGAAAAGAGGAGACAGAGGAGGCGGAAGAACTCTTAATACATGAAGTGGTGTATCTAAATGAAGGAAAGATCATACCAAGTAAGTACGAGACCAATACATGTGATGGTGACTTCTGGTACCTTGGCAATTGTGCGAGTAATCACATGAGTGGAGATAGGAGATATTTCACGAGCATTGATGAATTGGTAAATGGAAAAGTCAGATTTGGTGATGATTCGAAGATTGATATAAAAGGAAAAGGTTGCATCGAGTTTGTTGACAAGAATAGTGAACCAGGGAAGATGTCAGAGGTGTACTTTATTCCCGATTTAAAGAGCAATATAATCAGTCTCGGGAAAGCTATTGAAGCAGGGTATGATGTAAGTACGAAGGAAGAGCTCTTGACTATGCATGATCAGAACGGAAGGCTGCTTATCAAAGCAATAAGGTCGAAAAATCGCTTGTATAAGGTCTGTATGGGAGTTAAAAGGGGAGAGTGCTTGAATCTTGTGGAGTTAAGTGATTCAAGCATGTGGCACGCACGTCTTGGACACGTAAATTTCGAGACAATCAAATATATGCAGCAAAGAGAGTTTGTAAAGTGAGTACCGCACATCAAATTCGAGACAAAGATATGTGAATCATGTCTCTTTGGAAAACAAACAAGGAGAGTGTTTCCACAAGCCTTTTTGTATCGTTCTATGAAACCACTTGAGCTGGTACATGGGTATTTGTGTAGACCTATTAGTCCAAGAACATCAGCTGGAAACAGGTATGTATTTGTCCTCATTGATGATTACTCAAGATTTATGTGGACTATCTTGTAGAAGGAGAAAGGGGATACACTCGAAAAGTTCAAGGTATTCAAAGCGCTAGCAGAGCAAGATTTAGGGAAGAAAATCTTAACTTTTCGAACTGATAGAGGAAGAGAGTTTGTCTCGCACGAATTCAACTCATTTTGTGATACTTTAGGAATTAAACGACACCTCACAGCTCCATACACTCCACAGCAGAATGGAGTCATCGAAAGAAGAAACATAACGCTATTGGAGATGAGTAGAAGCATCCTGAAACACATGTCGTTACCAAATTACATGTGGGGTGAAGCAATACGACATTCCACATATCTCCTTAATATAATTGCTACAAGAGAGGTGAAGGACAGAACACCATACAAGGCTTACTACTCAAGAAAGCCCAACATTGCACATCTGCGGGTCTTTGGATGTGTTGCATATGCTAAGGTTGAGGCTCCACACTTAAAGAAACTCGATGATATCTCACGAAGACTGGTATGTTTGGGTACAGAACCCGGTTCAAAAGCCTATAGACTGCTCGATCCACTGACCCGAAAGACTAAAGTGAGTCGCGATGTTGTCTTTGATGAATTGAGTAAGTGAAATTGGGACAAGCAGAGTCTTGGAGGAGATAAAGAGGAAGAGTTTATAATTGAATTTGGAAGGTATGGAAATCGGGGAATAGACCCAGAAACTCAAACTCCAACAGCGAGGATCACTAATGGAGATGATACGATTTGCCGAACAGGGCTCGTTGACGAAGCGGAACAATTCAACCTTGGCGACAAGCCTAAATTGGAGCCAATGTCCATCAAGGACGAGATTAACGAGGAAGTTGAAGCAGAAGATGATGCTCCGGTTTTGAGAAGATTGAGTAGAGAGACATATAAACCAAGGTATTTAAATGACTATGTTACTAACCTTGTAGAAGAAGAAAGTGAGCACTTGTTGATGTGTCTAAACGATGAACCTAGAGATTTTGGACAAGCAAAGGAATCAAAGCAATGGACATTGGCATGTGAAGATGAAATTCACTCAATCAATAAGAACCTCACGTGGGACCTTGTTGATCTTCCATTAGGAGCAAAACCGATAGGTTTGAAGTGGGTGTTTAAACTGAAGAAGAACTCGGACGGTAGTATCAGTAAATATAAAGCCAGACTTGTTGCTAAAGGGTATGTGCAAAGGCAAGGAATAGATTTTGATGAAGTGTTTGCTCCTGTCGCACGAATAGAAACAATCAGACTTCTCATTAATCTCTCGGCGTCTAGTGATGGAAAATTCATCACCTTGATGTAAAAACAGCTTTTCTTCATGGAGAGTTGAAGGAGATAGTCTATGTTACACAACCGGAGGGGTTCATTGTAAAAGGATGTGAGGATAAAGTCTATAAACTTAACAATGCGTTGTATGGTTTAAGACAAGCTCCAAGAGTGTGGAATGACAAGCTAAATAAGATTCTCAAGGAGCTACAATTCAAGAGATGTTCCAAGGAACCATCCGTTTATCAAAAGAAGGTACAACACGGTACACTTCTTGTTGTTGTATATGTTGATGACTTATTTGTCTCAGGAACAAGTGTGAAGATTATTAACGAGTTTAAAAGGGAGATGGCAACAAGGTTCGAGATGAGTGATTTGGGACGATTAACATATTACCTCGGAATTGAAGTAAATCTAGACGAGGAAGAGATAACCTTGAATCAAAGTCGATATGCTATGAAAATCTTAGAAGAAGCTGGAATGAATAAATGTAATTCAATTCATATACCGATGAATGCGGGTCTAAGGCTGTCAAAGTCGTTGGAAGAAAAGAAGATCGATGCAACTGGCTATCGAAGGAATATCAGATGTTTACGCTATTTGCTCTATACAAGACCTGATATATCTTATTGTGTGGGTGTGCTAAGTCGATACATGCAAAGTCCAAAGGAATCACATGGAGTAGCAATGAAGCAATGCTTGAGATTTTTGCAGGAACAAAAGGCATATATACTCACTAAGGCGCTAGGGAGAACAAAATTCGAAGAAATGAAAGACCTTATCGGTGTAAAGGATTTGGGTGAGAGTGACTTCAAGTTTAGGAGGGAGAATGTTGGAATAAACGTGAAGTCAACTTAAAATGGAAGATAAAGATCAAGAGTATATTTAGGAGGATCTAAATATACATATTAACATTTAAGAGTTATCTAAATGTAATATTCTCATATTTGAGATTAGGGTTCTTGATTAACTTGTTATATAAGTATGTATTGAGTTTGTAATACAACTTATGAGATTTAAGAGGCTTAAGTTTTGAATCAGTTTTTTAAGCTAATAAAACTTAATCTCAAGTCTATTGTTTTTTTCGTTTATAAACAAGAATGTCGAGAAGAAGACATTTAGTACAAAGAAACATAGTTGAAGGCATTTAATATAATCAATTCTGAAAAGAGAACATCCCAAATAATTATTTCTACATTTAATCATAAAAGCAGAGAGTTAATTAACGTGGAAGAAGAAAAAAGGTGAATCATTTACGTTTATATATAAAACGAGTATTAAATTAAGAGGATGGGATGAAATACAATGATGTTTTAGGTTACAGTTTAATATGTTACATCCTCCTATAAAGACATGTCGTATCAGTCTCGTATTTGCTCTTCTACACGAAAACATAGATTGAGAGAAGTTGGGAAACAAGTATTAGTAAAACAACCCTCAATGGTTTCAAAGCATATTGAATGTTTATATGAGACAACGTTCTAAATTTTAAATCATCAACGTATTAGTAATACTTATATCGTATGTATATGTGTGTAATACTTATGAGTTTAATATATAATAGAAGCCATGATCATAACTATAACTGCATAACATAAAAGTATTATAACAAAAATCGATTCATAGAAAACGAAACAGAGAAGCAAAAGTTTACATGGTGCCCTAATACCAGTTCAAGGTCTTTATTACGAACCAGCACAAACTCAAACATGTAATGACATAGACTCTGCGGTAATAAATAGCGATTCAAACAAACACAATACAAACGTCGAAACAATATTTTGTAGAAAGATATGTGACTTAGCTCTTTATTTAGTAGGTATTAGAAGCTAAGCAAACACACTTTCTCATTACTCTCTAGCATTGAGAGGTTTTAGTCATCGTCTTCGTCACGACGCCTCTGGTGGTGATGCTTGTAACGGTGCTGCTTCTTCTCCTCATCGTCATCAGAGTCATCATTGCCACCCTGCAAATTTTATGTAGAGATGATTAAAATTAAGAAAAGAGAACGAAAAATAGATTGTTCAAGATGATCTATGGAGATGTCCAAATTCAATCAGATACTGAACCTGGGAAATCAACTGAGATACATGAACTAGCTCTCGGATCCAAGCAGAATCTACCAAATCAATTTCAGATTGTACAACAGAGAGATAGATTGTTGGAGACATGTATCCAGAGAAGGACTTCAAACACAAGTTCACCTATGGCTAGATCAGTATGAGCATGAATCATCAGTAAAGATTTAGACTTTACTTCGGTATGGAGATCACTTTACTAAACTATGGATCAACACAGGATTTTAACCAATCAAACTTAGTTTCCACACCATCCAGATGCACTAGGAAAAGTACACTTAACAAAATGTTGAATTGTTCAACTTACATATTTCTTGCGGCCATAGCTTCCTTCCTCATCATCATCATCCTTGCGACCATAGCTTGGCTTCCTGTAACTTTCTTCTTCCTGCTCCTCAGATCTTCCATAGCTAGGCTTTCTGTAACCTTCCTCCTGTTCTTCAGATCTTCCATAGCTAGGCTTCCTGTAACCTTCTTCCTGCTCCTCAGATCTTCCATAACTGGGCCTTATGTAGCTCTCCACCTGTTCCTCAGATCTTCCATAGCTAGGATTGCTGTAACTCCCCTCCTCTCGATCCTCAGATCTTCCATAGCTAGGCTTCATGTAGCCTTCCTCTTGATCCTCAGATCTTCCATAGCTAGGCTTCCTGTAACCTTCCTCCTGATCCTCAGATCTTCCATAGCTAGGCTTCCTGTAACCTTCCTCTTGATCCTCAGATCTTCCATAGCTAGGCTTCCTGTAACCTTCCTCTTGATCCTCAGATCTTCCATAGCTAGGCTTCCTGTAGCCTTCCTCTTGATCCTCCGATCTTCCATAGCTAGGCTTCCTGTAACCTTCCTCCTGATCCTCAGATCTTCCATAGCTAGGCTTCCTGTAACCTTCCTCCTGATCCTCAGATCTTCCATAGCTAGGCTTCCTGTAACCTTCTTCTTGTTCTTCACCAAAGCTCGGTTTCTTTTCATAACCGGATCCATATCCGGTCTCAGTACGGCCACCGTACTCAGGCTCCGATCTTCCCCCATAGCCAGATTCAGGTGTCCGACCATACTCAACCTCAGTCCTTCCACCAGATCCATAACTCTGTTCTTCAGGTCTCCTACCGTACTCAGTCTCCGTCTGGCCACCATATCCAGATACATACTCCGATTCCGGTTTCCTTCCATATTGAGATCCAGATCCATAACCAGGGTTAGGTCTTTCACCTTCTACATGAGCCCCTCCGGCTGAATCGGGTCGAAATCCAGGTCGAGGCTTGGGTCGGGAATAGCTACTGTATTCGACATTAAGAGCTTCATCGCCATAAGCAGAAGGCTCATGGATCTGAGAAAATTCAGGTCTCTCGTATTCGAAATCGTCATCGTTGGCTGAAGAGATAGGGTAACAAGTCTCATCGGAAGGTGGAATCGGACGGCCATAAATCACAGTGATGTCGTATCCACCACTGTAAGGTGTAGGATCAAACTCATCGAAATCATCGACCTCATCTTCGTCTCTGGTGTAGTAAGGCATCGTCTTTTCGAAGCTTCTCTGCTGAGTTTTTTCTTTTCTCTCTTGGATCTGATAAAAAGCAAAATGTGGAAATGAGAAAATTTCTTTATATAGGGATGGGAAGGAGATTAAGACGATGAAACGCTGCGTTTTATCGAATGATAATTGTGGATCACTTTTAATTATGTGGGTCCCATTAGCAATTACATGGCGACCACTCAGAGTAGATTTGTATATTTATAGAAGTCCAGTATCATGGCCAGTAAAGAAGACTTAACCTATCACGTAGACCGATAGTAAACTCTTCCAGATTGTGCTTCATATGAACAATACAAGGGTTGATTATTACAGTGCACTCCTTATTCGGAAAAAATAGCCATCAGAGATTTTACTTACTAAGTTTGACAAAAACAAGATAATCAAGAGAATAGGCACATTACTCAAATCCATCAATCACAACTCACAAACAAATGTCTCAACTTACATTTGATAGTGTTTGATCTAAAACTCTGTAAATTGAATACTGAAAACTGCTTTCATTTCATGACTTTATGTGGCTTATAACGTGCCTTGATTTCAACTAACAGACTCCTACAAATCAGCAACACTACTACTACCACTTAAGCATGACTTCTAACTGAATTAAAACTTAACTTGACCAGTAACAAACTAGCAGACTTAAAACGACAATTCAAATGTGACTCAAATTGACTACATCCTTGTTCTGCTTGCTTCAACACCCTCCCTAAGCTAAGCCTGGTGAGCAAGGCTTAACTTATCTGCAACTGAACACATTCCCAGCTTGCTTTTCTTGTACTCGAACACTTCACGGTTCAACGCCTTTGTGAAGATGTCTGCAACCTGCTTCTTTGACTCACAATGCTCAAGACAGAACTCACATTTTTTCACCAAGTTGCGTAGGAAGTGAAAACGAACCCCAATATGCTTGCATCTCCCATGGAAGACCTGATTCTTTGACAGCTTTATAGTGGAAGTGTTGTCACAAAGAATTGGAGTACTTCCTTTCACATTGTACCCGAGCTCTTTGAGAATCCTTTTGAACCATATTGCTTGACACACACACACAGATGCAGCCACATACTCAGCTTCAGTGGTTGAGAGAGTGACAATGGGCTGTTTCTTTGAGAGCCAAGCTACTGCAGCGTTGTTTATTAGAAAGACGTAACCTGACGTGCTCTTCCTACTTTCTGCATCTCCAACAAAGTCACTGTCAGTGTAAATTAGCACTTCACTTGTTCCTTCTCTCTTGTACCAAATGCCAAAATCCAGAGTTCCTTTTACGTAGCTCAGCACTCTCTTGGCTGCTTGTAAGTGTAGCTGAGTAGTTTTAGTCATGTACCTGCTCAGGAGACTCACAGCAAACTGCAAATCTGGTCTGGTTGTGGTGATGTACATAAGGCTCCCTATGATCTGCTTGTAGAACGTTTCATCTACTCTTTCTCCACCTTCATCCATGTCTAGTTTACTCCAGGGACCATAGGATTGTAGACTGCATTACTACTCTCCATGTTAAACCTTTTTAACACTTCAAGAGCATAATTTCCTTGAGAAATATGAATCCCTTGTGGTGTTTGCAGCACCTCAATTCCCAAGAAATACCGCATCTTGCCCAAATCTGTCATGTCAAATTCCTTTTCCATGGAACTTTTGAACCACCTCACCATTGACACATCATCACCAGTATAGATCAAGTCATCAACATAAACACCGACAAACAGAGATTTACCTTGATCATTTTGTTTAGTGAATAAGGTCTCCTCATTGTCAGAATTTTTAAATCCCTCCTTGAAGAAATATTCTTCAATGCGGCTAAACCAGGCCCGTGGGGCTTGCTTTAGGCCATATAATGCCTTATTGAGCTTGTAGACTTTATGTTCTTCACCTTCTATCACATAGCCTTTTGGTTGTTGTATATAGACGTCTTCAAGTAGGACTCCATGTAGGATGGCTGACTTGACATCTAATTGGTATATGTCCCATGCTTTGTGAGCAGTTGTGGCTATTAGAGTTCTGATGGTATCCATTCTAGCCACCAGAGCGTATACTTCAGTGTAATCAATCCCATGCTTTTGAGAATATCCCTTGGCTACCAACCGTGACTTGTATTTGCTTACTTCCCCAAGCTTATTCAGTTTTGTTTTGAACAACCATTTAACTCCAATACATTTTGCACCTCGCGGAAGTTCTGTGAGTTCCCACGTTTGATTCCTTTCAATGGATTTCAGCTCTTCCTTCATTGTTTCTCTCCATTTTTGACATTTAGAGGCTTTTTTCGTATGTTAATGGGCCTGATGTGATAGTTTCCACCATGTTGACTTCGTCTTCGTCATCACCATATTCATTTCCAGTAACATAGTCGCTGAGATGTGCTGGAGCTCTTCTGATTCTTCCCTCCCTGACTTGAGCATTCTCTGTAGCTTGTTCATGGTTGTTTTCTGCAGGTTGTTCTGTTTCCTCATTGTTCACATCTTCTTCATCTCTGCTCTCTTCTTCACTTTCCTCACATAACTGATCATCATTCCAGGTGATATCTTGCAGTATCTCATCATTCTCAGACTCTCAATCCCAGTTTCTTCCCTCTTTAAATATTACATCACGGCTTACTACAATCTTCTTGGTGTGAGGGTTGTAAAGTCTGTAGCCTTTTGATTCTTCTGAGAAGCCGAACATGATGCAGGTGGTGCTTTTGTCATCAAGTTTGCTTCTCTTATGATCTGAGACGTGAGTGTGAGCAATACTTCCCCATATTCTGAAGTGTTCCACATTTGGCTTGATCCCATTCCAAGTCTCTTGTGGTGTAACATCCTTTACTGCAGTGGTTGGGCATCTATTCAGGACATAGAATGTCCAGTTCACTGCCTCGGCCCAAAATTTCTTTGGCACATTTCTGCTTGACATCATTGCTCTCACCATGTTCAACACCGTTCTGCTGCGGTGTGTATGAGGTGGTGAGCTGCCTCTGAATTCCATGATCTTCACAGTAGTTTATGAACTCATGAGAGGTGTATTCTCCTCCTCTGTCAGTTCTCAGACCTTTGATATTCTTCCCAGTCTCAATTTCTACCTTCTTCTTCAAACGTTTGAATTGTTCAAAAGCCTCTGATTTCTCTTCCAAGAACTATACCCACGCCTTCCTACCAAAATCATCTATGAATGTCAACATGTACCTTTTTCCAGTGACAGTTTTGGGGCTTATGGGTCCACAGATGTCTGAATGTATTAACTCAAGTGTTTCTTTTGCTCTCCAAGTACTCCTTTTAGGTATTTTTGTTCTGGTTTGCTTTCCTACTAAGCAGCTCGTACATATGAATTCATGTACATCAAAACATGGGAGACCACGTACCATGTTCTTGCTCTGTAGAGATTTCATTCCTCTGTGACTAATGTGACCATACCTCTCATGCCACAGCTTTGTCATGTCTTCTGCAATAGTTTGCAGACACTGTTGTTGATTGTAGTTTTCTTCTCCATCTGATTCATCAACAAGCATGAACATTCGGTTTAGGCTCATCTTGCTCTCGACAATTAGACCTTTGTCAATGTGATAGATTTTGCAGCCTCCTTCTTTTATGATGATTGTTAGTCCTTTTTTTTTGCAGCTGACCTAGACTTAGGAGGTTGTTCGTGAGCTCTGGTACATAGTAGACCTCACTAATGGAATACACAGTGTTATCCAAGACCAGCTTGATGTTTCCCTTCCCAATTACCTCCATTCTCTTGTCATTTCCAAGCTTAACGGAATGCTTGAAGTCTGTGTCAAGAGTTGTGAACAACCTCTTGTCTCCACTCATGTGGTTAGAGCAACCAGAGTCTAGAAACCAAGCCCTCTTCCTTAAGTTTCCTTGGTCTTCAGGGGATGTTGCCATCATTAACTCGACAGTTTCCTTCAAGTCCTTCTCATCAACATATGCCATCAAAAGGACTTTTTCTCTCTCAAGACTGGTGTAATTTGCTTCTTCATCCCACTTTGGGCATTCATTTATGTAGTGACCGAGCTTGTGACACTTGAAACACTCCACCATACTTTTATCTGGAGCGTTTCTGCCTCTACCTCTTCCTCTGCCTCTGCTAGATGAGCCTCTTCCTCTGGTGTCTCCTCCGTATTGTGACTTTCAGAGCTTGGTCGTCTTCTTTGTTTCCCTTTTTAGATATCTTAAATTTCTCTTCATGAACCACCAGAGAAGCTTGGAGTTCATCCACTGATAACCTCTCAATATCATTCGATTCTTTAATAGAGACCACCATGTACATGAACTTCTCACTCAGAGTTCTGAGGATTTTCTCCACCACCTTGGTTTCAGACATCTCTTCTCCGTTACTCCTCATTTGGTTCGAGATGGCTAGCACCCTCTTGAAGTAATCCTCCACTTTCTCAGATTCGTTCTTTTCTAAGACTTCGAAGTCTCTTCTCAGCTTCTGTAGCATAGACTTCTTCACCTTTTCATTTCCACCAAATTTCCTCTTCGTTGACTCCCAAATGATCCTGGAAGACTTTCTGTCCTAGATCTGTTAAATAGTTTCCCTATCAATGGCTTTATAGAGATAATGCTTGACTTTGTGATCGTTAGTCTTAGCATTGTCCAATTGCATCCTCTGTTCTGCAGTTAAAACTGTGTTGGTTGATGGCTCATCAAATCCAATCTCAATCAGGCTCCACAAGCCTTTAGCACGGAAGAAGTTTTCCATGACTTCACTCCAATGATCCCAATGCCCTTCAAACTGCGGCACTTTCATCTTGTCATTACCCATTTTTTCTTTCTGGTTTTCACGGCGATTCAACAGAGCTCTGATACCACTTTGTTTGATCTAAAGCTCTGTAAATTGAATACTGAAAACTGCTTTCATTTCATGACCTTACTTGACTTATAAGGTGCCTTGATTTCAACTAACAGACTCCTACAAATCAGCAACATTACTACTACCACTTAAGCATGACTTCTAACTGTATTAAAACTTAACTTGACCACTAACAAACTAACATACTTAAAACGACAATTCAAATGTGACTCAAATTGACTAAATTCTCATTCCGCTTGCTTCAACAAATAGAACCATAGGACTCTCCATATGATCGGAATGTGGCATTTTTTTCCTTGGGATCGTAACTGATAAGAAAGTACGGGTACGGGTAGCTTGAAGTGTAACTGAACGGTGCAAATATAAGGTGGCCGGTACTAAGTGTACCCTCGAATCCCAATGAGCTGGTCCCAACTAAATCTTTCCAAAAAGGAACCAAGTGAGAAACTTTTGACCATTCTTGGTGTTTTGGTGTCATGTAGAACCCACAGATCAAGTCTTCCGTCAACCATCATCCTATTGCATAAAGCTAGCTTCTCGCCGTAGTTCACAAAGTCCACGAAACTATACACAGGTAACTTAATGATGTTAAAGTCTTCAGATGTGAGATCGAAGCAGACTAAAGTGTCCTCACTTTTGATCCAAGCAAAGCATTACACAACCCCATTGATGCGATTCCCTTTAGAATCAACATCAGGAAGATGGGAATGCTTAAATGAGATCTTCTTCCAATTTTGTTGAGGTCTTAGAGTGAAAACTTGATGCTCCGTAGACACAACTGGATATTTACGTCTTTGCACTGTCATGCACAACACTTTGAATACATCACTCACAGGAACATAACAAAAAAACTATTCTCCTGGTCTTGACTCTAGGTAATGTTAAGAACTGGCCCGTGCTAGGATTTCCAACCATCACTCTAGTATCATTTTGACGGCAGATCAAGCCACGGATGGGTTGAAAAAAACCACAATTTTGACTCTAAAGACAGCGATTGTATATCGTAAGAACCGCCTACGAATAAAAACACGCGGTATTGTCGAGGATCGCGTCATATACAACTTTATGTAATCTTTGTTGCGGATTATCGGCAACCAGTGTTTTGATACGAAGATGAGTCCAGCTATGTCTTTTGCCGGCAATCTCATGAGTATCTGTAATACCAAATCCAGAGGAAATATCAAAAACAGATCCAGACATGGTTCATTCTTTTTGACTGTCTTTCTTCCTGGCACTCTCCATGCTGCTTCAGTTCCTCTAATAGCCATGTCTAAAGCACAACAGAAACCATACTTAATAGATTGTTCTGTCATATTTCAATTCAGCCCTTTAGTTCAGGATAATTAAGAAAAACGTGGATATCACAAGTAACATTGTTTACAAAGCATACTTGAGTAAAGAAACAAGTGGCTTTGGCGTCTTTAGCTAGCTTATGGAATGGAAGATTTTGGACTCTCCCAGCTGCATTATTAGAAGCACAAATCAGTCTGTATATTCATCTAACTACACTAGAACTCAGAAAGGAGGAAGACACATAAGAATGGTGCCAAGATGGAAAATTGTGCCTTCAGTAGTCAACGATCAAAGTGTAACACCCGCGTTCCGCGGACCCTTCGGGTGATTCCGGATGAGTTCGAGGGACAAAGGAAGTTGTGTGAGGAAGTAAGGAAAAGTCTGGGGTTTTGACCGAACAAGGCTAAATGCCATTCGGACAAGGCAATGTGTCATTCGGACAAGGCCAAGTGCCATTCGGACAAGGCCAAGTGCCATTCGGACAAGGCCATGTGCCATTCGGACAAGGTCGCGAAAATCTCGGACCAGGATTCGGAAAATTCGGACAAGGTCGCGGAAATTTCGGACCAGGATGTGTGAAGTTCAGACAAGGTCGCGTGAAATTCGGACAAGGTCGCGTGAAATTCGGACCAGGCCGCGGAAAATTCGGACCAGGCCGCGGGAAATTCGGACAAGTCCATGAAATTCGGACAAGGGAGTGACAGTGTCCGAACGGGTAGTGTGTTCGGACAAGAAGTGAAATATTCGGACAGGAAGTGAAGTGTTCGGAAAGGGTTGTTGAGTGTCCGAACTGAAGGGAGTGATAGTGGGAAGTCGTTGGGCCGTCCATGGGTCGGTCCGGGACATAAATGTCCAGCAGATTGGACTTGATCCAATTCAGGTGGGCTCAAATTTGGCCCACCTTGGGGCGAATAAGGGTTAGGGTTTTTCACCCAAAACCCTATAAATAAGGATCAAAAGTGCCGCAGCCTAAAAATCATCACGAAAATCTCTAAGGAAGTCGGAATCGTTGCGAAGCACTCTAAGACCGATTTTTGCCGAGTTGAGCAAGGGAAAGAGCGGATCGAGAGCGATCAAAACAGGATCCGAGTATCTTGATAGGCAATCGCATCAAGAGGTGTCAGAAAAGGCTAAGGCAAAGGTGAGTTTTCGGGACCGTTGAGGTGATTCTTGGTTCGTTTTGGGCAATAGTGGGATTAAGTCTTAGATGGGTTAGGATTGCGTGATTGATTGGATGAATATGTACTGTTTTCCGTTCATGATTGGTGTTTTGGTTGATTTGGGTGAATCCGAGTAACTAAGGCAACATATCTGATCGGACTCTGAGCATATGCGTATGCTGGACTCTGTGCATGAATAATGCTATCTCTGACTTGATTGCTTGTTGTTTAATACGTATCTGGTTTGGCCTAGTGGGACGGAATGACCGACTCACTAAGCAAATTCGTTTGCTTACCCAATCTGCGTGATTGTAGGTGATTTACCCAAAGACCGTGAAAGTGGCTAAGTAGGAGCGAGACCGAGGCGAGAAGGAGGAAGGATGGAATAAGGCTTGGTTAAAATAGGTCTAGGCACATTTAAATTTGAACATTCTTGCAAACTTGTTGTACTAGAACCTCTTGAGTTGGTTTATGCATATGTTTGGGCTTATAAAACTGTCAAAAACCCGAAAAAGACTAAGTAAAGAAAGAACCTAAAACTGACTAAGTGTTTGGTCCGCCCAAGGCCAAACTGAACCGAATCCGGACGTAGACATCTTGAGTTAGGGTGTCACAAGTTGGTATCAGAGCGCGGTTTGGTTCTAGGATAGTCGGGTTATATGCATAAACGGGTAGATGAATGGAAATCCATCCTCCTCGCGCCAAGGTCTCGCGGTAAGGTTTATATGTATTTATATGGGTGTGAATTGAACTAAGTTAGTATGAGGGACTAACTTAGTGGATCGGGTCACTGTAGATGGCTAAAAGTAATCGGACCAGAAGGAATGTGGGAAACGAGGCGGCTTCCCGAGCTGTGACGGGAAGGACCGAGGATGAGGATGTCCAGAGTGTGGACAATCAAAGTGTGGAAAGAAGTGAACATCCCAACGCGAGTGCTGGTACCGCGAATCCGATTGGGATGAGTGAGGTGTTTGCTCTGTTGACCCAAGTCTTGGAAAGACTTCCTGCTGTAGTGCCCGCTGCAGCAGTACCACCGCGGGTGATTCCGATTCCGGTGGAAACTGTGGTCGAGGAGACACACTCTGCAGTTACTCCATCATATCTGAAAATGATGGACCACATGCAGAAGTTAGGCACCAAGTTCTTTTCAGGAGGTGCCAAGCCTATCGAGGCAGACGAGTGGCGAAGTAGGTTGGAAAGAAATTTCAACTCTATCCGGTGTCCAGAAGAGTTTAAGAGGGATATCGCGGTCCACTACCTGGAAGGGGACGTGCACAATTGGTGGCAAGGTGTTTCGGGAAGAATGGATAACCCGAACTGTAGCTGGGAAACGTTCGGTAACGAGTTTAGGGCAAAATACTTCCCACCGGAAGTGTTTGATCGGCTTGAGGGAGCCTTTCTGGATCTTTGCCAAGGATCTATGTCCGTGAGGGAATATGAGACCAAGTTCAACAATCTGAGGCGATATGCGGGTCGCGAGTTGGACGATGAGAAGGTTCAGGTTCGTCGCTTCATGCGCGGACTGCGAATTGAGCTCCGGAACGTTTGCCAAGTCCGGAACTACAACTCTGTTGCCGAGCTGGTAGAGAAGGCAGCACAGTTGGAAAGTGGGCTGGAAGAAGCCAAAGTGGCTGGGGAAAGGAAGCGGGTACAGACTGTACCGCAAGTGCAGCCGGGA